>JAOPTO010002360.1:467445-536618 GCA_033822845.1 Tetrapedia diversipes
TTGTTTAAAAAGGTGCATTTCGAAACAAGGTTCGGGCGATATCGAGCATTGCGACACCCATGAATTCGTGACCTCCGAATTAATCGTTATTAAATGCAACAATAATCGGGTAACATCTAACGGTGGATTCGGTAAACATCGTCTTGGCCTTGGTTATTGTCGCTCGAGGACATCGAGCCGCAAGGACAAAAAAGATGTTTAACGAGTCTCTAACGCCTGTTGCTCGACTAATTCGGAATTGCAAATAACGATTCGAAAAAAGACGTTTCCGTACACGAGTGAGAGAGAGAGAGAGACATACTTCTTCCGTGAGGTATTTAAGACCGAGTGCCGCGGAAGAAGAGAGATTCCGTTTTGAGCTATTTTTTGGTGAAGAGAAGTCGGTCTGTACATTCGTCACACTTGAAAACGGAACAAGTCACGGAGTGGAGTTTTTTCCGGCTAAAAGATACGTTTATATTACGATTTTCTTAGTAACGTGCATCTGTAACAAGTGCGGGAGATTCTACAATTGGACGCGGCAGTCGGCAAATATAGATTCATGCGTTTCGCATTCCGCAACTCCGTGACGTCGGTGGACATCCATAAGTTTCTTATGGTTCACCGACAAAACAATACCTGAATTCCTATGGATAAAGAGGAAAGAACAGGCGACGATCTCCGATTTTCGGAGCTCGCCGGTGACGGTAATAATCACCTATTGCTATCCCGTGCATCCCTGCTGTCCTTATTCGTGAAGCATTAAGGGGATGCACGCCCACAGGATAGGGTACGTCTTTCTTTAAAACCTGCTTACCAGCAGCAGGTGTATTCTAGGGGGGGACACTAGTTCCTATTCTCGTTGCATTAATGTGAATAAGAGGACGCCCATTCACGCACGGAGATCTTGTAAAAGCCATAGAATACGCTCAATCTGTGCACGATTGGGCTACGGTCATTCCTTCAAAACTGCAATGGCTATGATGCTATTTAGCTACGCCTGTCGCAGTGTAGGCCCGGCGGTGCATGCACCCATAATGTAGAAACATCGCAGAGTAGCCCCAGCCGCTCTGCGAATGTAATACTGGAGGCGCTCTGCAGTTTCTGCAGGTCCATGTCCCTGGCCAACATGGGACTACGCATTGCATGTGTATTTGCAACACACACGCAAGGGGAACGAACGGAAAGAAGACGTTGTGTGTATTACGATAGAATCGTCTATATGTTAGGCGAGTCGAATACACACACAAGAGAGTAGATCTTCGGTATTTACCGAGACGTGGTCTAAACACACAGACACGTCGGATCTATATGTGTTGAAGCATTGCGATGCTCAACACTTAATCTCTTAACAGGATTAATTACCGACGTAAAAATCTCTAAATACACATTGTATACAAGGGGAAACCCGTTAAAAAAAAAGATATATTTTAACGATAACACTGATCAACACGATTTTTGTTTTCTTATAACCACTACGTGATAGTTATAGGGCTAAGCTACCCAAACAAGAATCCGGAAGTAGAATTGCTCTATCACCCTCAGTTTTCAAAAAACACGAATTTTTGTAAAAAAAAGTAGATCTTCAGCAAAAACGAAGTATTGCGTCGAAACTAAAAATGTTAGACAGGTCTAACTTGGCTGAAAAGATAGAGGAGAGATTCCTGAATATGTCAGTGTGAACAGTTATAATTTTTTGAGCTTTTACTTAGTTATAAATAACAGTCAAAGTTTAAAAAAGCGCCGAAATTCGTAATTTTCTGATATTTTCTCCGATATTTTCTCATATTTACGAATAGTTCAATGTCTAGCATAAAAATACTACATAGCATCGGATTCTGTAGACTTTTCTGAAGTAGAAACCATGCAACAGAAATGGTAAAGCGATTTCGAAGTCGAACAGTTCGAGAAAAGATTCGTCGACAATGCAGATACGACATTTTGCCGCCATGCGGCCCATCGTTCGCTTGTCTCCCCAGCCGCTGCTGCAGCAGTGCCGTAGCTACGCGTGAGCAGCCGTCACACCAATCAAATAGTACACTAATTCAATAACTTTCTGTGCGTAATATTAAATTTTTTTCTAACATTCTAGTAAATTCTAATAAATATTAATACATTCTTAATAGTAATGACCAAATTATGAGAATACTTTTTAATCTACTTCAGTTAACAATAATTTCAACAAAAATATTGGTTTCATTAAAAACATGTTCAATTGTAAAAGAATTTGAGGTATATAGAGTTAAAAATTACCTGTAATATTTTCGACGTCAACGAGTCTAAAAAGACTCGTTTCCTGTTTGCTTGTCGCTAATGCTTTGCTCCTTTATCGTCTACTAGATTCTTAAGTGTTTTGTGTTTGGTTTCTGTATGCCGTGTTCGTTTTTAATCAAACCAATATTTTTGTTGAAATTTTTGTTAACCGAAGTAAATTAAAAAGTATTCTCATAATTTGGTCATTACTATTAAGACGGTATTAATATTTATTAGAATTTATTAGAATGTTAGAAAAAATTTAACATTACGCACAGAAAGTTATTGAACTAGTGTACTATGTGATCGGTGTGACGACTGCTCACGCGTAGCTACGGCACTGCTGCAGCAGCGGCTCGGGAGACAAGCGAGCGATGGGCCGCATGGCGGCAAAATGTCGTGTCTGCGTTGCCGACGAATCTTTCCTCGAATTATTCGACTTTGAAGTCGCTTTTCCATTTCTGTTGAATGGTTTCTACTTCAGAAAAGTCTACAGAATCCGATGCTGTGTAGTATTTTTATGCTAGACATCTAACTATTCGTAAATATGAGAAAATATCGGAAAAAATATCAGAAAATTACGAATTTCGGCGCTTTTTTAAACTTTGACTGTTATTTATAACTAAGTAAAAGCTTAAAAAATTATAACTATTCACACTGACATATTCAGGAATCTCTCCTCTATCTTTTCAGCCGAGTTAGACCTGTCTAACATTTTTAGTTTCGACGCAATACCTCGTTTTTGCTGAAGATCTACTTTTTTTACAAAAATTCGTGTTTTTTGAAAACTGAGGGTGATAGAGCAATTCTACTTCCGGATTCTTGTTTGGGTAGCTTAGCCCTATAACAATCACCCAATACATATTGCAAAACAGAAAAAAAGTTTAAATTTGTTCCACAGTGTTATCGACAATTTTTCGCGGTATGCCAGAATCTATCTTATGAATCACAAGCATGTAACGGCTGCATGCATTCCTTTGGTGGAAATCTGCGTACCTTTGGTTGTAATGCGTATGTACATATTCCGAAGAAGTAAAGCCGGAAATTGGACGATAAAGCTGAAAAATTCACATTCTTTTGCTATTCCGAAGTGCGTAAGGCATTTTGATTATTGAATCTTAAAACGAATTGAATTAAAGTTAATGTTATCGAGTATTTATGAGATGAATTGGAAAGAAAAATAAGATTGTATAGTATTACAAGTAAAGAAACACTCAGGAGAGCATTACAAGAAGAATGATCAAAAATAACGCCTGAATTTTGCAAAAATTTGGTTAAATCTATGCCTCGGCGATTAAAATGTGTTGAAAATGTACGAGGATACCTTACAACACATTAACGTAAGCTATAATATATTAATTATAACAAAAATATGTACTGTACGATTTTTACTGACAGGGTAGTTTCCCACATAACGATAAATTTCGATTGTTACATTAATAATTACTGAAGATTTTGTTTAATTTTTGTTATGTAGTAAATAAATAAGCATTGAGTTATATGCCTATATCTGTGTTTTCGTCATTTACTGCAAGTTTCATGACTTACAAATGAAAATCGCCGGAATCGCTAGGTGTTCGATTTTAAGTGACAGTCACTGTGAGTGGAAAAGCTTTGGAATGATCAATTAAACGACATTTTAAGGAACTACGGTTTCAAACAGAGCGAAGCAGATTCCTATTTATATATAAAGACAGATAATGAAGAGAAAATTTATCTTTTCATCTATATAAACGATATTCTGACCGGTCTAAGGAAATTAGACAAAATCGAGGAAGTGGCTGTTTTTCTGAAAGAATATTTTCATCTGAACGGTCTAGAGATGCTAGGGCATTGTTTAAGCATGAAGATCAGAAAAAATAACGAAGGACTTTATTGCATTTCGATTTGGCCTGCAGGATTCGAAGATTTCCAGTGTTCCATTGGATTAAGGGTATGGAAAGTGCAGAAACGACAGGTCACAGATGCCACAAAATGCAAAGTATCAACACCTAATCGAGACACTATTCTGAGTCAACAGAACAAGGAACTGTTTACAACCGACTGGACAGAAGTCAAAAGAGTTGCCCACTACCTGAAGGGTACGGCAGGTTATGAATTGCAGCTCAGCAAACGAAACAGTCAACGAGAGATAATTGGATTTGCGGATAAGGATTGGGCACTTGAATAATTGTTCAGCTAATAATGAACAAGGCATTGCGGTTACTTTTGCGAACTATTTTAGTTTTGTCTACTCTGCTGTTACTAATTGCTCTCTCCACTTTTCACATAACCTAACTTTAGATGTTTCCAATATTAAATCGGGTTTCTCCCATTGGGTGTGTCCAATGGGACACTTCAACTTCGTAGACCCAAGGAAAAGATTCTTTGCAAGAAACACAGATGCGGTTAAACTTGGTCCTTCTCCCCAATATTTAAATAACACTGTGAGGCTGATGAAGTTGTTTTATTTGTCCGCGACTCTTTGTGGTGGAGTTATTCGTACCAGACATCATCAGTAATAGGCACAAACCTAGGTATGACAGAGCTAGCCTTGGCGGCATAGTAAGCTCAAAACACACAATAGATTTTCAATATTAATATCAGTATCAGTGAAGTATTTAATATCATTAATACCCCTGATGACAATAAAGGCCCAGACATTGACGGCATTCTTCCCCTTTCTTCAAATTTTGTAAATTCATTTTATCCCATATTCTCTGGATCCTTTTTAACAAATCCTTAAATTATGGAATTCTCCCTTCAACCTGGAAATCCTGTCTCGTCCTACCTTTATTTAAAGACAGCAACAAGTGCTTAGTATCTTCCTATAGACCTATTTGCATTCAAAATACCATGTCGAAGTTCTTTAAAAACTTAGTGCATAATAAGTTATTCTTCCTGTGCAAAAATCTTTTCCTGAATGAACAACATGATTTTATATCGGAAACGCAAATTATAATCATTCTTGTTACATACCATAGCTTTTAACTAATAATATTAAATTAGGTTTACAGGCAGATGCCATATACACCGACCTTTGAAAAACCTTTGATTCGGTCAACCACTCGAGTCTTTTATCCAAATGATCTGCCTTCGGTTTTCATGGTTTTTTGTTGTCCTGGATTAAGAGCTACATATCTGATAGATATCAGACTGTCAAATTTGGTAGCTGTCTCTCTACAGAGTTTGCAGTACTGCCTAGCGTACCTCAAGGTTCCCACTTGGCACACTTACTTTTTAACATACTTATACAGGGTGTTAATCTACCTATGGACTTAAATGAAATGGGGGGTTCTAGACGATGAAATAAGACGAAAATCAAGAGTGACGAAATTTCGTTAAACGCTTCATTAATTAGTTATTAGCAGTTAAAGATTGCCAATCCGGCTGCAGCGCCGGCCGTTGGGCTCGCCGCGCACAGCCGAACCCAGGACCGTATCGACATGTATTATAACGCTTACCTCGTGGGGCGCAGGAAAACTAGTTTGACGCGGATGATTGAAAATCAAAACTTCAGTCACTTTTCAAAATGTTGAATGACATTAAACCTGCTTACTCGCAAAATCCACAAGGGCATGTCAAAACTCGCCCATTGGGATTTTCGAGTAAAGAGGGTCAATGATCTCTTAAAGCAGGTAGTACACTGCCCAAAAGTGAAGCACCTACACGCATTCAAATCGCGATTGTCCCGTTCGCAGTGTCCACAAAAATGTACACAACACACTTGCACGAATCAGTCATAATTAACACCGTTAATAAAATGTATTATTTTCTCTCTTCTTTTGCACTCTCACGTCAACACCACATATGTGTGGCACAAACACACTCACAACCGTATTTTATTTAAAACTAAATAAAAAAAACTGTTATTCAAAAGAAATTAACTGTAACCAGAAACGATCTAAAAAAGCGTTTTAAAAGATGTCAAAAAACAATTCCGCTACCGAATATCAGTAGAACCAAATGACGACTGACGAATACGCCGGAAGAAGGATTTCTCTGCGACTGCGTTGGAGGGCTGATATTCTTTTGTCATCGACTGCGTTCGATCGCCACCAGAGATCAGTCGCTAACAAAACCTTGGGTTGACGTGCGGTTTGTTTTCTTGTCGTGTGATTTTATCGTTGAGTTCACTACGAGTGCGCGATACACGTGGATAGATAGATTTGAGAAACGCTTTCGGCTACAGTTGCACCGTCCTGGTGTCGTACAGTTAATTTCTTTTAAATAACATTTTTTTTGTTTAGTTTTAAATAAAATATGGTTGTGAGTGTGTTTGTGCCACACGTATGTGGTGTTGTCGTGATAGTGCAAAAGAAGAGAGAAAAGAATACATTTTAGTGACGGTGTAAATTATTACTGATTCGTGCAGGTGTGTTGTGTACATTTATGTGGACACTGCGGACGGGATTATAGCGATGCGAATGTAATATCCAATAAATATTCGCGGACGGGACAATCGCGATTTGAATGCGTGTGGGTGCTTCACTTTTGGGCAGTGTACTATCTGCTTTAAGAGATCATTGACCCTCTTTACTCGAAAATCCCAATGGGCGAGTTTTGACATGCTCTTGTGGATTTTGCGAGTAAGCAGGTTTAATGTCATTCAACGTTTTGGAAAGTGACTGAAGTTTTGATTTTGAATTATCCACGACAAACAAGTTTTCCTGCGCCCCACAAGGTAAGCGTTATGATACATGTCGATACTGTCCTGGGTTCGCCTGTGCACGGCGAGCCCAACGGCCGGCGCTGCAGCGGATTGGCTGATTTGGGGCAATCTTTAACTGCTAATAATTAATTAACGAAGCGTTTAACGAAATTTCGTCATTCTTGATTTTCGTCTTATTTTACCGTCTAGAACCCCCCATTTCATTTAAGTCCATAGATAGATTAACACCCTGTATATGTACATCCAAATTACTCAAAAAAATACCAGAATCTTTTCAAATTACAGTTGAAGACACTACATATAGAATCTTTGCTGTTACACTATTCTTGATCGCTATCAACTACGTAACAAATAACGTCAAGGTACCCGTAAAAGACCAGAGACTCTTTGCTGGCGATCTCACCCTAACATGCAACGGAAAAAACCTACTCTCCATAACCGCACACTTACAAGAATCAACCATACAATTAGAAGAGTGGTCCAAAATTTGGATGGACTAAAATTTTTCTCAACGAAATCCAATTCATTATATTCTCAAGAAGAAGAACCTCTCCAATCTATCCAAAATTCTACATGGAAGGAACCGAACTAGGATTCATAGAGACCATCAAACTTCTAGGACTCACATTTGATACGAAATTAACTTGGTCCCACCACATATGAATGGTGACTAAAGTACAATTATACTGAGGTATTTTGAAATGTTGTTTGCCCCCTTAAAATTAATACACTTGCCGTTAAGTCAAGTTTACAATGTCGTCTCATTTTTTCGGTTTTCAAACATATTTTAAGCCATTTTCGTTTATTCCACCTATTATTATAATGATTTTGTAAACAATTAATAGTGAGTATGAAATAAAAACAAAAAGATTTAAAAAATACTGCTTACGAACAGCAGGAAGATACGCAGAACTGCACAATTGGTATTACATACCGGTTTCTGTACATTAAATTCTAATTCACGTATCGAACATTATTAAAAACGCTATTATACTAATTGAAGAACTTTCAGAAAAAGCTCAGGAAGTAAACAACAAATACATGAAACATTTATTTATTATAAATATTATAGGGAATATCATATTCAAAAAATATCGCTAGTGAAGGCTAACGAAGATCTGTTTCGCTATTTAATTTTAAGCTCAGATCCATATTTAAGTGCCTATGTACATCGAAAGCATAAGAAGAAAGAAATAGATAAAAAAATACGGAGCATGATAATTCTACCAGCAGATACGGACGTATCAGACAGTAAAACGGATTCCGAATCGACATATCATTAAATGGACCGTTTATTTTGAATGTGATGTAATTCCATTTTTGAAAAAAATGAGATATCACGTAATTCATGCTTAATTTAATGTAAATTTTTTATGTATAACTAGTCCGTGTTTAATTTCTTAAAAAATTCCATGTTTTGTACAATTTAAAATTGGTTGGTAAATGAAATTGCATAATAATCGATTATGAAAGTGGTGTAAGTCCAATGACAGAGGTAGGTGGCTTAGCATATGGTTGCCGATCAGTAGCCCGCTATTTTACATTTGTTTTATATTACGTGTCAAGAGTTACTAGTTTAGGTTACTTATTCCATTTTTTTCCTAAAATGGATAACTTCATATTAACATCAGATAGCGATATAAGTAAAAACAAATGGTAAATCAATATTATTTTATGACAATTGAAAATATTTATTTTATTTATTTTAAATAAATTCACACAGAAATAAAGCCCATGAATATAAATAGAAGAATAATTTTAGATTCAGAAGATGAAGATAATTCCACTATAAACAACAAATTGACGAATCATAAAAAGAGAAGAAGAATAATAGAGGTAGAATTTTCATCAGACGAGGATATTGTTCCTAAAGACTTAGATTCTGCAGAACAAAATTAGAAAAATATATGTAACGAATAAACAAAATTAAGCGAAATTCTGGACAAAAGTACTATACAAAAAGAGGAAAATTCGTTCCAGCAAAAAAATTTGAATCCAAAAATTGTAATTGCTCGAAGAAATGTATAGAACGTAATAATGAAACACAACGTATTGAAATTTTTGATAAATTTTGAAATATAGGTGATTTTAATAAGCGAAATGCATTTCTCTATTGTAATGTTCAACGTGAAACTGTCAATAGAAGAAGGCCTAGAAATAATTCGGGCACTATGAAGGCATATGCTTATAAATTTTACCTGGTCACTTCTGGTGAAAACATTTTAATATATAAGAAGTTTTTCATTGATACTTTCCAAATGTCTACTGGACGAATTGATCGTATCCTAAAAGCGCATGAGAATATTCCGAAAGACATGCGTGGAAAAATGGATGGCTCTTGCAGAAGAACTAGTGAGCTAGTGACGAATACAGTGATAGAACACATAAAAAGCTTTCCAGCATTTGAAAGTCACTATACTCGATCCCAAAATCTAGATCGGATGTTTTTAAATCCTGAATTAAACATAAGAAAAATGTATAATTTATACTTAGAAAAATGCAAGGAAAATAACTTGAGTTCAGTTAATGAATGGACATACAGGAAAATCTTTAAACGAGATTTCAAGTTACACTTCCATTTGTTGCGTAAAGATACCTGTGCGAAATGCGATTTCTTAAACATGAAAATTAAGACAACTGATGACGAAGAAAAAACGATTCTTGTACAAAGACATGATGTTCACTTGCAAGATGCTGAATTAGGAAGAAAAGCATTACAAGAAGATAAAATTCTGGCATTAAAAAATCCTGATAAATACTTTGCCTTCTTTTTTGACTTACAAAAAGCCTTACCTTACCTCAAATTACCTGTCTCAATCGCATATTATAAGCGAAATATGTATGTCTTAAACAAGGGTTTTCACAATTTCCACAATAATAAAGTTAATTTGTATGTGTGGGACGAAACTATTGCTTCCAGGGGATCGCAAGAAGTAGCTTCTTGCTGTTTGAGGCATTTAGAAAATGTAACGACTCAATGCCATGTTATTGCCTACAGTGACATGTATACTGAGCAAACTCGGAATTTACAAATTGCATTGATGTGGTTGAAGGTAGTCCAGCCGTTGAAAAATAACATTGACAAAATTCATCACAAATTTTTACTCTCAGGGCATTCATACCTTCCGAACGATGCAGATTTTGGCAACATAGAAATGGCATTGCGAAAACAGAATTTTCTGTGCACACCACAGGATTATTATGATGTAATATTACAATGTAGAACAGGAGTTCCGTTTCCGGTTTGATGGGAGTGATACGTGGGCGAGTGAAGGAAAAGTGAGTTTTGGATTAGAGAGAGATAGGAGGAGAAGGAAAGGTGGTGAGGTGGTTGGGAGAAAAGAGTGGATAGCGCAGAAGGGAATTGATAGTGAAGCAAGGGAAGGAGACGGTGTAAAGGCAAAGGAAGGCGACTTGTCCGAAAGATAGGGAAGTGAAGTTAGGGCGAAAAAAGTGCAGTTGGGTGGAGGATCGGCGGGAGTCGGCTCGAGGACAGCGACGCCTGGTGGAAGTGGAAGGAGATTGAGGATGCGGTAGTTTAAAAAAAAAAAAAAAAGTCAAGGAGAGGCAGTCATGAAGAGGATGACCAGGGGAGAAGAGAAAGCAGGGAGAAAGGGTAAAGAAGAAGGAAAGGCAGTGGAGAAGGTGGGAAACAGAACAAGAGATAGTAGAAATGAAAGCCTGGAAGAATGGTGCAAGAAGAAAGAGGGGAAGGAAGGAAAGAGGACAGAAGTAGGAAGCCGAGAAGGTATGTGAAGGTGCAAAGTAGCAGAAGAAAAGGGGGAGGGAAGAGAGGTGTGGAATATGGAAAGTCTGGCGAGTAGGCTGTTGAAGGAAATGCGGAAGCAGAACGAGGAGTTAATAAGGGAAATGAAAGAGATGAGAAGAAGGCTTGAGGAGGAGATAGAAAAAAGGGATAAGGAGGGAGAGGAAACAAGAAGAGAGTTGAAGAGGCTGGAAGCAGAAATAAGGGAAGAGAGAGGGGAAGATAGGAGGAGAATAGGAGAGTTGGAGGGAAAATTAGAGGATATGAATATGAGAGAAAAGAGTAAGACACAGGAAGGGAAGGGCTCGGGAGGAGAGGAGAGGTGGGAGATGAGGATGAGAAAAATAGGGAGGCAGCTGGAGGAAAAGGAAAGAGAAGCTAGAAGGTTGAACATCATAGTGAGAGGGAAAGGGAACTTAGTGGAGGATGCAGAAAGGGTAGTGAATAGAGTGCTGGAGAAAGTGGGGGAAGAGGAAAAGGTAGAAGAGGTAAGAGGGCTGGGGGGAAGGAAGGATATTATTATTTGCAGAGCGAAAAATTTGGAGCAAAAGAAAAGAATAGTGGGAAATAGGTATAAGCTAAAAGGGGAAGAGGTGAGGTTGCAGGATGACTGGACGGAGAAACAGAGAAGAATGCAGTACAAGCTGAGAAGAGCGACAAAGGAGAAAAGAAGAGAGGGAGAAGTAGTGCGGGTGGGATACGGGAAAGTTCAAAGGAACGGAATATGGTGGGTATGGGACGAGGAAGAGGAGAAGCTAAAGATCAGGAACAGGAGAAGCGAAGAGAATGAAAGGCAGGATGCAGCAGGTAAATAGCGAAATAAGAAGGGGCTTGGAGGAGGAATGGGGAGGGGAGGAGGTAGGAAGGTAGCATTCTGGAACGTGGAGGGACTAGGCAATAAAGATCAGGAATTCTGGAGGAAATTGAAGGAGTGGGATATAATGATACTGATGGAGACGTGGATTGATGAAAAAGGATGGACAAGAGTTAGAAATAAGCTGCCAAGAGAATACAAGTGGATAAGACAAAATGCATGGAGGAGGAATAGGAAAGGGCCAATGAGAGGAATGCTGGTGGGTATAAGGGAGGATTGGTTAGGAAGGGGTAAAATGCAAACAGAAACCAAAGAAGGTGCAATAAAAATCGAATTGCGAATTCAGGGGCGACGGTGGAAGATTATAGGGCTATACGTATTGGGGGATACGGAAGAGAAGTTGGAACTTCTGAAAGATTGGACGGAAGTGGGGGAGGAGGAGTGCAAGACGTTAATAGGAGGCGATTTTAATGCTATGACGGGAAAATTGGGGGGAAGCCCAAGATGGCAGGAGGAGGAAGAGGAGCCATTGGAACGAAGAAACTCGAAGGATGGAAAAGAGAATGGCGAAGGAAGGAAGCTGGTAGAATTCTTGGACGGGGCAGGTTTTTCAATTCTTAATGGGAATGTGGCGGGAGATGAACGGGGAGAAGTGACGTATGCAGGGCCGAGAGGGGATACAGTAATAGATTATATAATAACGGATGAGGAAGGGAGAGAGGCTATAGAAAGAATGGAAGTGGGAGAGAGGGTTGATTCGGACCACTTCCCTCTAATTGTAGAGATAGCAGAAAGTAAGGGAGGCTGGAGAAGGAGAGAGGAGAAGAGAGGAAGGATAGCAAGAGGAGACTGGACAACAGAGGGAATACAGAAATATAGAAATAGGCTAGGCGAGATAGGAAAGGAGGAGAAGTTTACAAGGAAAAAATATGAAGAGGATATGGAAAACTTCAGGGGGGCCTTAAATGGAGAAGAAGAAGTAGAAACGGGAAGGGAAGGATTTAAGTGGTGAGACGACGAATGTAAAAAGAGGAAGGAGGAGCTTAGAAAGATACTAAGGCAGTGGAGGAAAGGAAAGGTGAGCAGAGAGATGTATAAAGGCGTAAGGTTAGAATATAAGAAGATGTGCAGAGGGAAGAGGGAGGAGAATTGGGAGAGGCTAAAAAAACAAGTTGAGGAGGCTAGAAGGGAAGGAGAGGTATGGAAGATAATAAATAAAGGAAGGAAAGGAAGAGGGGGGAGAGTGGAGGGAGAGATTAGGTTGGAACAATGGACAGGTTATTTTGGGGCCTTGATGGGGGGGGTGGAGGGTAAAGTGATAGGAGGGGCGGGTAGAGGATTAGAAGGGGGAGGGGAGCTGGAGCTGAAGCTGGAAAGGGAAGAGGTGAGGCGGGCTGTGCAAAAGGTGAAGAGTAACAAAGCAGTAGGTGCGGACGGTATACCTGGAGAGGTATGGAAGTTCGGCGGGGAGGCAGTGGAAGAATGGGTGTGGGAGGTATGTAGGGGGATTTGGGAAGGGGATTTTTGGCCAGAGGAGTGGAACGAAGGGGTAATAGTTCCAATTAAGAAGAGAGGCGAGGGAAGCAGGATGGAAGATTTTAGAGGGATAACAATTATGGACTCGCTGTACAGAATAAAGGCTAGTGTGTTGGCGGAGAAATTAGTGGAAGAAATGCAGAAGAAGAAAATTTTAAATAAAGGGCAGATGGGATTCAGGAAGGGCATAGGGGCGATTGATGTGATTTACGTGATGAACCATATTGTAAACAGAAAGGTGAGAGAGGAAGGAGGGAAGGTGGTGGCAACGTTTGTGGACTTGAAGGCAGCCTTTGACTCCGTGAGCAGAGAAGTCTTGTGGGAAGCAATGGAAAGAAGAGGGGTTGACAGTGGCCTAATTAGCAGGATAAAGAGGATATATAGAGAAACAAAATGTAGAGTGAGGGTGGAGGGGGAGATGGGGGATTATTTTTGGACGGCGAGAGTGTCCAAAAGGCAAGGGTGTCCTCTAAGTCCGCACCTGTTCAATATACTGATGTTGGACTTGGAGAAGGAATTGGGGAGAGGATGGTGGGGAGGTGTGAGTGTTGGAAAGGAAAGGGTATATTTGATATCCTATGCAGATGACGTAGTGATTTTGGTGGAGGGAGAAGAGGAAATGACAGAAATGCTGAAGAGGTTTGGGAGGTATCTAAGAGAAAAGAGGCTGGTGATGAATGCAGAGAAGACAAAAGTCATGAGGTTCGGCCAGGGAGGAGGAAGAAGAAAGGCGGTACGATGGGAATGGGAGGGAAAAATAATTGAGGAGGTAAGGGAATTTAGGTATTTAGGATACAAAATGAAAAGGAATGGAGGGCAGGAAGTACATGTAAAGGAGAGAGTGAGGAAGGCGACAGGAGTGATGAGGCAGGTGTGGGGGTTGGGGAAGAGATGGTTTGGGAAAGAGTGGACGAAAAGAATTTGGTTATTTGACAGGCTGGTATGGACAGTGGTGGGGTATGGAGCAGAGATTTGGGGCTGGAAGGAAAGGAAAGAAGTGGAAGCCTTACATGAAAGATATCTGAGATGGGTGATGGGGATGGATTGGAGAACCCCAGGATATGGAGTGAGAGAGGAATGGAAGAGAGAGCTGATGAGATCAAGGGCAGCGAAAAGAGCCTGGAATTACGAGAGAAAACTAGAGGAAGGAAAAGGAGCGGAATTGGCGAGGCAGTGCTGGAAAGAAGGAATAAGAGCAGACGAGAGGGGGGAGGAAAGGAAAGGCTGGTGGGAGGAAAGAAGGATATTCAGAGGTGAGCATGGAATGGGAGATAACGGGGAAAACAAGAGGGGAAAGGATGAAGAATGGGAGATAATAATAGGAATGGATAAGGAAGAACAGGAAAAGTAGAGAGTTCAGAAGATCATGAACTCTAAGTACAATAGGTGATATAGGGCCATAAGGGTGGAAGGTACTCCGAAATATATGGCAGCGAGCTGGGCAGAAGGGAGGAAGAGGAGGCTGACAAGGTTTAGAATGGGAAACGAAATGAGAGAGGGTTGTTATTGGATGGGGGAGGAAGAAAGAAGATGTAGGATATGTGAAGATGAGGAGGAGTTATGGGAGCATGTATGGGAGGTGTGCGGGAAGGGAGCAGGGGTGGAGGGAGGATGGAAAAATAATGTAAGGAGAATCTTAGGAGAGGAGGGGGAGGGAGAGGCATGGTTGGAGGAGCTCGGAAGAAGAAGAGGAAGGGAAGAGTGAGGTGGATAAAGGGGGAAATAGGGTTGAAGTCAGAGAAGAAAACCAAAGAGAACCAAAGAGGAGGAATGGGAGGGAGGAGATATTATTGTATTAACGTGTAAATAGTGTACATAAATATAATAGTATGTAAGGTTATTATTATTCTGGAATTTTGTTCTTTATACTTATTGTTAATTTTAATTTAGCTCTATTTTATTTTTTGATAATTAAATTTTTATATAAGGAATAAGCGAGGTGAGAAAATAAGGAGGATGTAAAGAAACGGAACTCTCTTGTAATCCCATAGGGAAAACAATAAAGTTATCTTATCTTATCTTATTACAATGTAGAACACATGATAAATTCATTTTATATGAAATGAAACGAGAGAATTTCATTTCAATAAAAAATCTTCAAAATGCAATTAAGAAACAGATAAGAAAATACACTAATGGAGAACAGGTAAATTGGTTGCAAATATGTTGTATGAGTTCTTTCAACACTGCACCATACACTATTTTATATAAAACATCAATGAAGGACAAAGAATTTAAATCTATAAATTTATTACCTACAGTCCTGAAAGACCGCTAAAATTTGAAAAATTCGCCCTGGCGCCGTTGTACCAAGATGCCTATTACTTATGAAAAATATAAGGATATGGATCAGTTATTACCCTATATACTTCTTGTGCATCATGAATATTTTAGAACATAGCTACAAGAAGATCTGTTAATTCGTCTGATACAAATTTCTATAATCAAATTACATATCGAGAAATCAGTAAAAACACTGCCAGACTTGATATAATTAATCTATACTTTTTTATTTAGAGATATACTAACATTTCATTTTCTCAAAACTCGAGAAAATGGACTTACACCACTTTGAAAATAAACGGTCCAAATGCTGAAATATAACGAATCGGAAATATACAAATTTGATTGTATTCAGTTAAAAACCAGTAATTTTCTTTAAAATTCTTTTAGTAAATTATGTACCGAATATGAAACATTATGCAGTAACTGCAACTCTTAGCTTCAAACTTTGGTATTATTCACATTTCTTTTTCATTTTAAAGGTTGATGATGAGATTATTGTTGTAAATAAATTTTATTTGATACCATCTGATGAGTATTTATGAGTCACATATAAGGCCAATATAACCATTTCGAAAGCAATTAAAATTCATATTAAACATTCTATATAAAAATGGATATCGAAATCAGATTCTACGGCCTAAAAACCTTATAAAACCGCTCCTTTTATAGTGAATAATGTAAAAATAAAAGCGCTATGAATTAAGTTCGTGTTTTTGGCGGTTCGGACGACTGTGCGTTGGACGCAAACGCCGCGTGGGCCAAAAGATCGTGACATACGCCGTCCAGAGCGAAACGTTTTCTTTTAATCTCGGATCGCGATCAGGGACGTAACTGTTAGTGTACAATTATGTCATTGATTGCTATGAATGAGTGCGAAATTGAAGGGTTGGTATGAATGTCGAATGGGAGTGATTGTCACTTGTCAGGATAGACTTCCGGAACAGTCTGTTGAACACGTTATGTGCGGAGTAACAGGAAAAAAAGGGCCTATGTGAATCTGTTAAAATATCAACTCAGTTATTAATATTAATCTTGGTTTATAATTTCTTTATCCTTTAAACAAACTTTCATATATGTAAGGAACGTATTCTCACTTTTATTGAATCTGGCGCGCAATTAGATCGGTAAGTCAGATCTCCAAATTAACATAAGTAGCGTTGATTAAAGACACGTGGCAATGATTATAACGAAGTAAGTCAGACCGGATACTAGGGCATAAGATAATGTTATAAAAAAAATTAATAGTGTGAATAATATCATTGAATGTTGTTTCTTTGTTATTTACAGGTAGGATTAGTGTTAAAAAAAGTACATTTCGGAAAGAGGTTCGGGCGATATCGCGCATAGCGACGCCTCTGGATTCGCGACCTTTGAGTTGTACATTATTAAACGCAACGGTAATCGAGTAATGTTTAACGGCAGATTCGGTAAACATCGACGCGGCCTTGGCATTTGTTGCTCGAGGAAATCGAGCCGCAAGGTACAAAAAAGATGCTTAACGAATCCCTAACGTCCGTGGCTCGTCAAATTTGAAATTTTAACTAACGTTTTGAGAAAGGGCGTTTCTATATGCGAGTGAGAGAGAAAGACATACTTCGTCCGCGTGGTATTAAATACCGGGTGCACGCAAACGAGTAGCATTCCGTTTAGAAATTTCGCCTCGCGAAGACAGCTATTTTAGTCGTTAAAACGGAAATAATCATGGAGTAAAGTTAGTCTTGAGAAAGGTACGTTAACGTTACGATTCTTCGTGGTTACGTACATCGGTCACACGTACGGGAGACTCTAAAATTGGACGTGGCTTTCTCCAATTCTAGATTCAAGCACTTTGCATCCTGTAGCTCCGTGATGTCGGTGAACAAACATGAGTTGCATCTGGTTCACCGACAAATATCACACCTGAATTCCTCTGGACAAGAGGAAAGAACAGTCGATGATCTCCGACTTTCGGAGCTCGACGAAGACGGCAATAATCACCTATCGCTGTCACGTGTATCCCTGCTGTCCGACCCCGTGAAGCATTAAGGGGATGCACGTCCACAGAATAGGGTACGTCTTTCTTTAAAACCTGCCTACCATCAGCAGGTGTATTCTAGGGGAGGATACTACTTCCTATTCTCGTTGCATTCATGTGAATCTGGGGACGCCCGTTCACGAACGGGGATCTTGTAAAATCCATAGAATACGCTCAATCGTGCACGATTGAGCTACGGTCGTTTCTTCCAAGCTGCAATGGCTAAGATGCTACTAAGCTACGCCTGTCGCAGTGTAGCCCCGGCGGGGCATGCACCCATAAGTAGAAACATTGCAGAGTAGCCACAGCCGCTCTGCGAATGTTATACTGGAGGCGCTCTGCAGTTTCTGCAGGTCCATGTACCTGGCCTATATGGGACTATGCATTGCGTGTGTACTTACAACACACACGCAAGGGAAACGAACGGAAAGAAGACGTTGTGTGTATTACGATAGAATCGTCTATGATTAGGCGAGTCGAATACACACATGAGAGAGTAGATCTTCAGTATTTACCGAGACGTGGTCCTTGCTGTTTACATATATGTGTTGAGGCATTGCGATGTTCAACACTAGTCTCTTAACAGGATTAATTGCTGCCGCAAGAAATCGTCGCGACACGGCTTAACGCCGTGCAATAAGCCGACGATTCGGATCTGAAAATAATCAATATTTACTATCTTAATTTAATACAGTCCACAATTGTTCGCAGGTGAAGACCCTGACCAGCCCCGACAAGCCGGACCGTTCGAGATCAACGAGGCCAGGCTTGAAACATCGGGAGAAGGAACCGCTAAAAAATCTGTAGCGGCAACGCCGCCCACAGATCGCCATCGGCAACATTGCCCCGACGATCGCCCCGCGGGATCGGCAGAGAACAATTGAAGCGTGCGCCCGTACCACGAGGACGAGTTGTTAGTGCAATATAGATTATATTAAACAAATATCTTTTGTACCATTGAATGTTGAACATTGAATAATAAAGTTTAATACAAACGTGTAAACTACAAGTGGTGACCCCGACAAGAAATATGAGCCAAGAACATACACTAAAAGACGCACCACGTGGAGAACTTAACCTCCAAACCCTCGAAGTAAACGCTGCAAGCATTAAACTGCCTCCCTTTTGGAAACGCAATCCCTCAACATGGTTTCTACAAGTAGAGGCCCAATTTCGTACAAAAGGTATTGTGAAACAAGAAACAAAATATGATTATATAGTCGGTGCGTTAGATGCAGAAATAGCAAATGAAGTTATTGATATAATAACGAGCCCACCCGACAAAGATCCATACGATAAATTAAAAGCGGTAATAATAAATAGGACGTCTGATTCAGACAGGACTAGGCTTCAGCAACTTCTTAGCCAGGAGGAGCTAGGAGATAGGAAGCCCTCACAATTTTTAAGAAAACTGCACCAACTCCTAGGAGAACGTGCAAAAACATTTGACAAAGACTTATTAAAAGAGCTTTTCTTGCAGAGAATGCCGGCATCGATCAGATCTATTTTAATAGCCTCAAAAGCTCCCCTGGAAGAACAAGCAGAGTTAGCTGATAAAATCTTGGAGACGCTAGACACACGACCAACAGTAGCAACAGTTACTCAAGATTCAACTACTATAGACTTGTTAAAAAAAATTCAAAGCTTGGAACGTCAAATGAAGCAGCTGCTGAGGGACAGGAGCCGCTCAAGAACTCCAAATAGAGGTGACACAAAACGTTCCAAGTCAAAAACAAGATTCAACCCTAAAGGTCCCTTATGCTATTACCACTTTAGATTTGGTCAGCAATCAACAAAATGTACACCACCTTGCTCTTTTGATAATCAAAAAAACAAAGAGGACGACCAATAGTAGCGACGTGTGGTCGTAGCCTGGAAAATCGTCGCTTATTTATTCAAGACAAAACTAACCACCAAAAAATTTTTAGTAGACACAGGGGCAGTTATCAGCATATTGAAATACAAGCCTAGAAAAGGAGAGAGACCAAGTGACGTCAATTTATATGCGGCAAATGGATCATCCATCAAAACATATGGACAAATATTCCTAACGTTGGATATTGGTTTGAGAAAGGAATTTAAGTGGATCTTCATCAAGGCTGAAACTTCTTTTTCAATTATGGGTGCAGACTTCCTGGTATACTATAAATTAATGGTTGATTTGAGAAATAAGCGCCTGATGGATTCAGAAACACAACTCAGCACATATACGAAAGTCAAGATAATCAACGAGAACACAGCCATCAGTCTGGTGTCCCCCAAATTCTCAATAAAAAACCTGTTGGAAGAATTCCAAGAAATTACCAAATTGAATAGCTACAGAACAGACTGCAAACATAAAATACAGCACCACATAGTTACAAACGGACCACCAGTACATGAAAAATTTAGAAGACTGTCTCCCGAAAAATTAGAGATAGCCAAACGAGAATTTCAGCATATGCTGAATCTTGGCATAATTAGACCCTCAGCTTCTAACTGGGCTTCACCGCTCCACATGGTATCAAAAAAAGATTCTGCAGACTGGCGACCATGTGGAGACTATCGTAGATTGAATAGCCTTACCAAGCCGGATCGTTACCCCATTCCACACATACAAGATTTTGCGGCCAGATTGAGGGGGAACACTGTGTTCTCAGAAATTGACCTAAAAAGAGCATATCATCAAATACCAGTAGCGGAAGAAGACACTGAAAAAACGGCAGTCATAACACCATTTGGGTTATTTGAATTTGTAAAAATGCCTTTTGGTTTAAAAAACGCCAGTCAGACCTTTCAAAGATACATGGACGAGGTTACGAGAGGACTGGAATTTGTATTTGTCTACATAGACAACATTCTAATAGCTTCAAAAGACTGGGGAGAACACCTGATGCATTTAAGACTGCTTTTCGAGAGACTAAAGAAATATGGTTTAATAATAAACCCCTCGAAATGTACTATAGGCAAAGAAGAGCTAAACTTCCTTGGGCATACCATCACAAAGGAAGGAATCAAACCATTATCAGACAGAGTTACCTGCATAGAGAAATACCCCAAACCCAGTAGTATAAAAAAATTAAGAAGTTTCCTGGGTCTAGTCAACTTTTATCATCGGTTCCTACCAAAGATTGCTCATATATTAAATCCGTTGTATATACTTTTACAGAACAAAAACCCTAAGAAGGATGAGCCGATCAACTGGAATGAAGAAGCGGAACGTGCTTTCGAAGAGGCAAAAGAGGCTATAAAAAAAGCGACCTTATTAGCCTACCCAATGTTGAAAACCAAACTCATCCTAACAACAGACGCCTCAGATTGTGCGGTGGGCAGCGTCTTGCATCAGAACAAATCAGGTTCATTACAGCCACTAGCCTTCTTTAGCAAAAAGCTAAAGCCGAACGAGACAAAATATTCAACTTTTGACAAGGAACTATTAGCGATATACCTCTCCATTAAACACTTTAGATATCTTGTCGAAGGGAGGGAGCTCACAATTCAAACAGACCATAAACCTTTAACATATATAAAGACTTCACAAACAGAGAGATCTCCAAGGCAACAGCGACATATTGATTACATCCTCCAATTCACGTCAAACATCTCACATATCAAAGGAAAAGAAAACATAGTAGCAGACACATTGTCAAGAATCAGCATCGACTCGGTAGAAGACGATCTTGATACGAGAGTCTTGGCAACTGATCAAGAGGAAGACGAGGAACTTCAACGAGACAAACTATCAAAGTTACCCATAGGAGATGGAATGACGCTATGGGTGGAGAAATCGTACAAAAATGCAAGACCCTACATACCAAAAAATTGGAGAAGAACAATATTCGAAAAATATCATCTTTTGAATCACAGTGGCAGAAGAGCAACTCAGAGGACAATTAGTTCCAAGTACTACTGGCCGTCAATGAAGACAGATCTGACAAAATGGTGCAGGAATTGTCTAGCCTGTCAAAAAAATAAGGTAACGAGACATAATCATTCAGAAATTCAACATTTTCAACTTCCCAAGAAAAGATTCAAAAGGATTCACATGGATTTGGTTAAACTAACTCCGTCAAGAGGATACACTTACCTATTAACAATAGTTGATCGTTTCACGAGATGGCCGGAGGCGATCCCCCTGAGAGACATTTCAGCAGAATCAGTTGCAAATTCTGTTGTCAAACACTGGATTAGTAGGTTTGGATGTCCCGAATCGATCACAACAGATCGTGGAACACAATTTGAGTCTCATTTATTTAGAAGATTATGTGAGACTTTGGGTGTTTCTAAATTCCGAACCACAGCATATCACCCGAGCTCGAATGGCTTAGTGGAACGTTTTCACAGACAACTAAAAGTAGCAATTAGGTGCAACACCAAAAGGGCCTCATGGACGGAGTCGCTTCCAATAATATTGCTGGCAATAAGAAATACACCCAGGGACGATGATGGAGTTTCTCCAGCGGAAATGGTTTATGGGGAAACTTTGGCCTTACCAGCAGATTTAATAATTCCAAGCGACGACAAGAAGATTGAAACCTCAGACTTCATAAAAAAATTAAGAGAATCCGTACAAAATTTGAGACCTCTAGAAACCCGAAATCAAGGAACGCATAAACCTTTCGTCTTCAAAGACTTAAAAACTTGCACCCACGTTTTCGTACGGGATGATACAATCAAATCTCCTTTACAATCTCCGTACGAGGGGCCTTTCAAAGTCTTAGCAAGAAATAACAAAGTTTTTACTGTTCTAGTCCGACAGAAAGAAGAAACGATCTCAATCGATCGAGTGAAACCAGCATTTGGAGTAAATTCTGACGACCAAACCAAAGATCTGCCCGTTCAAAGAAGTACAAAAAAGGTGTCGTTTACACTAGAAGGGGGCCCCTGTAGCGGCAACGCCGCCCACAGATCGCCATCGGCAACATTGCCCCGACGATCGCCCCGCGGGATCGGCAGAGAACAATTGAAGCGTGCGCCCGTACCACGAGGACGAGTTGTTAGTGCAATATAGATTATATTAAACAAATATCTTTTGTACCATTGAATGTTGAACATTGAATAATAAAGTTTAATACAAACGTGTAAACTACAAATCTCTCTCTCTCTTTTTTGATTTTTAATTTGTATTATCTAAATAAACGGTGTTCCGTACCGAACACCAATATAAATAGAACTCAGCGTTGACAATTCTTAACCTTTGTCGGTACCACTCTCCCTCTCCCGGCTATTCGAAGACTAGGGAAAATATTTCTTTAATATAAAATTTCCTTAGTCAGATTTCGAACAATTAGTAACTAGATTAAGTAACAATCGTATTTTGTAAAAAAATAATAAAATCTTTGTTATTTACGAAGAAACAGTTCATGTTTTATTCCCTCATGAAGAAAAAATAATAAGAGAAACGAAAAATCGCATCACGTATGTATATTGTGTTTTATTTATATAATAAGTAACATTACAACAGTGACAAATATACCTCAGCAAGTTCGCTTTCAGTAATCCTAAATGTAATACCGTCCCTCACCATAGCATATTATATTCCTAGACCTAAAACCAATCTTCTGTTTCTATCAACACAACATACAAGGAACGATACTGATTCTATTTCTGATCTAAAGAAAAAGACGATCATAAATTGATAAAGTGTGGTAATCGCGATATCTATTGTCACTCGATAATAATTTTAAGAACGATGAGTCATATTGTCCTCTTTTTGTGTATATGTTGCATTGTTGTATGCCTAGCCATTATACTCATAAACAAGTCTGCTTGTCGCCGCAGTCATCCTCTCAATAGTCTTCTCCTTCCAAATATTTTCCCGCGTACTAATAACTCATCCATGTCCTTGATCCCTGAGTCACTCGTACTCCTTGAACTACAAATTTTCCTCACCTTATCTCATTCCCACCACTCCGTCCTTTCGATCCTTAGAAAGACTAGAATGAAATCCGAAAAGCAAACTTGTCGCAGAGCAGCTGTATCGTGTAGTTGTATTAACCCCTTCCCATACTTTAGCGAGTCAGACTCGCGATAAAAATTTTTGCCCAAACACGAATATCACGTGTCATACTCGCGAACAGATACTTAGACCAAACATGAATATCGCGAGTCAGACTCGCGACCAGATGATACTTGGACCAAACGTAAACATAACAAGTCAAGTTCGTGGACTGATTTTTTACCCGTTACGGTCGTGACGGAATGTTAGTTCCTATCAGTAGCTCAGGACAGTTACTCACGATTCTTATCGTTGCTGTTACGAAGCAGTTAAATTATTAAAATTTAACAAACCCCTTCAAAATGCAAGATACAAAAGTGTTAAGTAAAGGCAGTGATAATGAATCCTCTGATAGTGACGTGATTATGCCAGTCCCAAAGCGTGTAAGGCGTATGATTATAGATGAGAGCAATGAAGAGGAAAGTACGACACAACAATCATGGATTTGGCAAAAAATAAAAAACACACCAATCGTTTGGAAGTATTCTGAACATCATGGAATAAAAGCGACTGTCTTAAATAATTTAAGCGACAATCCAAGAATACTAGACCTATTCTTCATTACATTTGATAATAAGTTTTGGGAAATCCTGGTTACGGAAACAAATTGCTTCGCAGATCAGACAATACACGACGAACGTAAAAATCGATATGTGGATGACACTTGGTATCCTGTCACTTTAGACAAAATCAAGGATTATTATGCACTATGTATTTTGATAGGTGAAGTAAAAGAATCAAATATTCAGCTTTATTGGATTAGAAGAGCTGTATCAGAAACGCCAACATTTAGACAAACGATGCCTCTAAGAGATTTCGGCAAATTTGGAAATTTTACATTTCTCCGATAATGAAACTAATGATAGTAAAGGCCGACTTCGCAAGATAAGACCTGTCATTAATTTTTGGGATCAAAAATTTCAAGAAATTTACACACCCGATGAATATGATAACATAGATGAATCCTTGATGAAATATAAGGGGCGTTTAACGAACAAACAATTCAATCCGTCAAGAAGAGCTCGGTTTGGAATAAAAATTTACAAATTGTGCGAGGCAAGTACCGGTTTCTGTCATGGATTTAAAATATATACCGGGCAGGACAGAATGAATCAAAACGATAGTGCGTAGGAGAACGTTGTGATAGAGTTGACAAAATCTATAATAAACAAAGGATATGCTTTATTCCTGGATAACTGGTACTCTTCACCTAAACTGTTTTTAAAATTATACCAGCAAAAGACAAACGTTATCGGAACGGTACATAAGAACAGAAAAAATATGCCACGAGACATACAAAAGCATATTTTAAAGAAAGAAGAATTTGTGTGGAGATGTTGCAATAATTTGATAGCTCTGCGATGGAAGGACAAGCGCAACGTTTATACGCTCTCCACAAAACACAAAACTGTAGAGATGGTCGAGCAATCAAACAATTACAGAAAGTAATGAAGCCGAAATGTACTGTAGAATAAAACAAGGATATGGGTGCAGTGGATCAACAAGATCAGATGTTAGGCTGTTTCCCAATAATGAGAAAAGTCATGAAAGGATATCGAAAGCTTTCCTTTTACATACCAGATATGACTCTGTTCAACACCCATATTATGCAGAAAACAATTTACAGTCGAAAACGGGAGACTTATGTTGATTACCGTGTACATATAACAAAGGCAGCTTTACAAATTGTTAAATTACCGAACTACAAAATGCGTGGGTAATCATCAGTTGAAACATCCCTTCGACCCCACGCTCAATATTAAGCTCATTTACCCAAAAATATAGATACGACACCTCGGTATAAGCATTCAACAAGAACGTGCAAAGTCTGCTATAAACATAAAACTCGAAGCACAACGAAGTGAAAATGCGCGAAATGTAAAGTGGCTTTACATCTGCCAGAATGTTTTAACACATTACCGACCGATTAATCGGCTTTTCGTTACCAACGCTTACCGACCAGTAGCCGATTAATCGGCTTTAAGCTATTTCTTATTTGTAGTAACCACTGTAATACATAAAATGAATATAATTTAGCTTTAATATAATGAAAATAAAAGATTTTATTAAATTTAATTGTCCTATAATAACTGGTGGATACTAATTGTTTGGGCGTATTGATAGCCAACGCAACTTGTATCTTCTAATGGCTGGGTTAAATAATTGACAACACTTTTTTTTCTCTACTTATTAAATTTAATGGATACTAGTGCTGCGATCAAGGGTCTGCGGGCGAGTGACCTGTTCGGATCCTTACAAGATTCTCTCCGCGTGCGGTAAAAATGCTTATATATATATATATATATATATATATATATATATATATATACAGTAAGGAGCAAAATTGAGTCAATGTTTAAAAAAATTGAATTAAAATTAATTCAACAATACCTTTCTTAAAAAAAACGAATTTTTTATTTAGCAGCATCAAAAACAAAGTATTATAGTGTAATTTTTTAACCTTCTAATCATTAATAACAAAAAATAATCAATTGTTTAACATAAATTGAGAAATTCGTATATCACACTAGTAATTAGTTCGATCATTAATATTTTGTCCAGAGCCCTTTAACTTTAATTACACTTGCAATTCTATTAGGCATACTTCTCACTAATTTTTCACAATAGTCCGATGGTATCATCTCCCATTGTTCTTGAACTCTTGACCATAGCTCAGAGAATGAAGTCGGCGGTGAAGCGTAGGCGATGTACAATTGTCTTTTTAGGTAAGCCCACAAGTTTTCTATGCAATTCAAATCTGGACTTTGTGCAGGCCAGTCCAAAACGGTAATTGAGTGATTTCTTAACCACTCTTGGACACTTCTAGTCATATGCTTTGGGTCGCGGTCGTGTTGAAAGATTACTTCTCTTTCCGGTACAGGCATATTTTCTATCGTGTCCATCAAATGACTTCGTAAAATGTTCTTGTACATGTACTGGTTCATCAGACCTTCGATTCTTTGCAACGGACCTACACCATACGTCACCATACAACTCCACAACATAACAGAGCCGCCTCCAAATTTTACAGTTTGAATCACATGCCTTGGTTTTAGCGATTCTCCTTTACGTTTCCATCCCCATCTCACTCCGTCATATGCAAATAAATTAATTTTCGTCTCATCTGACCAGATTACATTTTTCCACTGTTCATAAGTTCAATCTTTATACTTTTTAGCTAAGGCCAGGCGGGCTTTAATATTTTTTTTTGAAAGTAATGGCTTTTTCGGTTTCTTAAATGCGTGAAAATCTATTTCTCTTAAAGCTCTTCTGGCTGTCCATCGACTTACCATTTTTCCGGTATCCCTCGACAATATTTTAGCAGCCATAGCTGCTGAATTTGCCTTGCCAGTTACAATAGAATGCTCCAAACGTCTAGCATCTCTCTTAGACAATATCTTTTTCCGCCCGGCTTTATTAGAACATTTAGCACTACAGTGTTTCTTTTTTAATCTTTATACCGTAGACTGACTAATACTACATTTTTTAGCCACCACGCGAGTGGAAAAGCCTTGCAGTATTAATGTAACCACTTTATCGCTTATAGTTTTTCTTATTTTTCTCATTTTGCACAGCTAGACAACGTGTATACGGAACAACGTATTGACGATAACTAACGCTCTATATTTTGGTTTGTGTTTATAGTGGTACACAAGGGCACTCAGTGGTACTTATTTCTGTTTACTAATCCTATGTTTGCATCAATTTAAGTCCACTTTATTTATGTTTAACCGTTGTACAAAATTGTGGTGCAAAATTGAGTCTATCATAAAATTTTATATCTTCGGTGAAAATTATTATTTATGTGTGATATTTAAATAGACGAGTTAAATACTAAAATTAGTATTTGAGAAAAATATTGTATTGTAAAAAATAAATGTTCTAGCAAGGAAATAGTCAAAATCTACCAAAGTGGTACACATTGACTCAATTTTGCTCCTTACTGTATATATCTCGTGTAATCGGATGTTGGGAGATATCTTGCGTGATCGAATGTTGCTGAATGTTTATTGGTATCTTGAGTGATCAAATGTGGCGGAATGTTTATAGATATTTTGGGTGACTGAATGTTTATAGATATCTGGTGTGGTCAAATGTTTATGTGATTTGTCGCGTGGTCGAATATTTGTGTGATTGAATGTTTAGAGACATCTCAAATGATCTGAGATATCTCGCTGCTATCCTTAGCTTAAGTCACTATCGAATGTTTGGAAATATCTCGCTGATACCTCCAGCTTATAATACCACCATTGTCTCTATTCTTATTAACTAAGGACCAAACAATAACAGAAAGTAGACAATTTTGTTTGAGCATACGAAACGCACAGACACTCTCGTGCGATAGGCTAAGCCAAAACAGAGCCGGCGCCAGGAAGAATCCGTGGCTGAGCGGCCGGTCGGATGTGTGTATGCTGTTGAAATGCTAGCGGTCGGTAAAGTGTTAAGAGGTATCATACCATGGAGGATTTGTACAGTTGTACGTATTTTCTTTTTAGATATTCATTGAGTTTTAAGAATAAATTTTTTTTAAACAATATGCTATTTACTTTTATGCGTATTATTACATTTCTGAGAGGACCAAACTACATTTGAAGACGATTCTTGACATATTGTTTATCCGTGCAATGTAATTTTGAAACTGTTATATATTTTCTACAATAATATATACACAACTATTATATACTACACTATTATATACAAAATATAATAAATTTATAATATCTATAAAAGTAAAAGCATTCTAATTTACTTCCTCAACAGCAATATCGCGTAAAATTGACTATACCACTGGTATCGCGGGCATCTACATTTCGGTTCGTATTGCGACTGTTAACAAGCATCAGTCTGGTCTGTTTAGCGAGCGCCGATGACTACCGCTTGGGCCCGAGACATTCTTCCGCCGAGTAGCGAACGAACATTAGTCAAGTTAGTAATTAACAAACTTCGAGGCCATGCGTATACCGTCGTAGAAGAGGAAAATATTACAACTATTTCGCGTTTATGCAACAGGTTAAAAGATGTTTTAGGTCAAAGTCATTCCGTCGATCATTATCGTGACGAGATGGCAAACATCTATATGTGCGCGCATGAACATATTTTAGATTACATTAGTCGCGTGAAAGATATGAGAACCGCTACACTCGATTATGGCGGAGAACCCGAGATATATTTAGATATAAACACCTTCGCGTTAAATAGCCTCATCGATGGCCTGATTCCGAGGCTCCGCTCAACACCACCTTCGACGAAGCAATTCATTTATGCAAACAATTTGAGAAAGATAAGATACGGTAGGAGCAACCGCTCCGCGAAGAGCGCCGTGTTCGGTTTCTTGAGGACCGAAACCCGATACCCGACCGCTGTGGGTATACGCATTGCTGTTAGAAATAAACATGGTATATTGCTGTGATCGGTTTATGTTTGAATGCGCACGTCTCCCCACCAGGCTCACAGCGGCGGGATCCTCTGATGCCAGATTGGGGACCGGAGTTCTCGAGAACACCCCCCACCACTACGCACACTACCGCAGGAGACGCGTGTACATGAGCTCAGCGTTTCGGATGACTTCGGGAAATCGAGAGAGAAAACAAATGAAAGTCTTTCTCTCTCGCTCTTGAAGCGTTAAAATTCATCCTATGTTTGAAAGCAAGCCAGCGGCACGAGCCGCGCGGGATCTTGACTGCCTATTTTCATTTTTCGACATGCAAGGATGTTGTCTTGTAATGAAAAAAAATTTCGAAAAAATTTTTGTCGCGGAAAAACACGTTTTAAGACCCCCTGATCACGTTTTGATTATTTAAAAATGAACTTTTTTTTTAGTTTCACGCATTTGTTAATACGATTCTGCCTAAACGGTTGAATGGATTTTAATGAAATTTTGTATTCCAATTTTATATATTCCTCTCAAGACCTGGTCAAATTTTGAATAAAATTTGTTCAAAAATAATGATGGTTACCCCTTAAAGTTACAGGACTACGTTTCATTTCCTAAATTTAAAAATGTGCTTTATATTTAAGCATAAAATGTATTTAACTACATGCAGACTATTAAACGACAAATAGTTTGATACTCTAGTTTAATTAAATTTGTGAAAATAAGTATCCACTCTTGGCCAGTATCGTGCATGCTATAGCAGCCTTCGATGGAATAATATATGTTTGACTCGATTTCATGTACATCTAGGCTCCTGCATGGCGCAGAAGTCAATTATTCAACAATAGAGAAAGAATGCCTAGCACTTATCTACGCGCCTCAACACTTTCGGTCATAATTATACGGTAATAAATTTAAATTGATAACCGATCATCGCCCGTTGGTGTGGATGAATTCTGTCAAAGATCATACATCACGATTATTAAGATGACATCTCAAATTAGCAGAATACGATTACGAAATCGTCTATAAAGCCAGTAAAAAGAATTAAAACGCCGACGCCCTTTCTAGAAATCCGCCATCAGTACCTGTTCTTCCACTATCATCCGATTCAACAGATGAGTCCCTCTTCTCCTACCACAAAACCCCTACAACCGCCATTACAGATAATTCTAATACCCGCCCACCCACTCCTATTCGTATCCCCACTCCAATTCCGACTCCACTCAGCGAGCGAGCCGCAACAACAGCCCCCACTCCACGACACCGTGAGACAACCCCCAGCTCATCACCCTTACCGACGACAAACGTTCCTATACAACAATAATCTCACTCTTCTTCCAGCGATCCCCATATGATAATCATAGATAAACATCCAGCCAAAATACGTAACCCAGTACTAAAAGTCATAAGAGACCGAATCGAAATGCGTCGGGAAAACATCGTCTGCTTCGTTGCATCTGACGGCTAACCTACCGGCACAGGAGGCAACGACCTTTGATTTTCCATTTCCCGCCAATGTATTGATGATATCTCCTAGAATGAAATTCGAGAATTACTTATAGAATTATTCGCCGACACCCAAATAACTTTTCCCGTGTACACATCAAGTAAGAATTCCACCGATAGAAATGCGAACAGAAATTCTAGAGGAGAACCTTTCTTCCTCCTACGCCGGTCATAAAGGCATTAGCAAAACACTAAAATGGATTAAGGAAAAATATGCCTGGCTATCATTGAAAACGGACGTACAATATTACGTGAACAATTGCGAATCGTGCCAAAGGAAAAAATTGGTTAGGGTCAAACTAAGGGTGCCGATGACAATAACGTACACTCCGGGCCACGCGTTCGATAAAATCTCTATGGATATTGTAGAAGCGCTCCCCACAATCCCATCCAAGTTCCAGTACATATTAACAATTCAGAACCTACTAACGAAATATTCACTCGCAATCCCCATCCGAAATTCAGATTCCATTGAAACGGCCGATGCGTTCATTCGAGAGTTCATTTGTAAATGCGGCGCAACACAAGTGATCTTGACAGATCAAGGTTCTAACTTCATGAACGCGTTGATGATGTTCAAAAAGGTTCAAAATTTGCAAAAAGGTTCAAAATTGCACAATTCAAAACCACGGTTTTCCGACCGCAAACCAACGGTTCCGGGACTTCCGGTTTGGATGCGAGAGAGGTGAGATAAGAGAAGTGATTGAGAGTGAGAAGTGCGAAAATTGATGGAGAAGGGACGTATAAGGAACGGTAGTGAGTGGTGAGAGAGGGGAAGAAGGAGGGCTGGTAAGCAGGAGAAGAAGGGAAGGCAGGTAGGAGAAAGGAAAAAAAAGGTGGGCTGAAAATTGGCAGCGGGGAAAGAAACGTGAGGTTAGGAAAAAAAAAAGAAGGAAAAGAGTAGTGCTCGGTGCTGAGCATAGAGGGCAGGGTAAGAGTGAGCGGAATAAGATGAAAAGAGTGAGTAAAGAGGTGTGGAAAATGGCGGCGGGAAGGAGTGAAGAAGAAGAAAGTGGTGGGGGAAGGACCGGAAGCAGGCTAAGGGAAAAGGGAAAGGATAGTTTGGAGAAATGGTGCTGTAAAGAGGCAGTACTGAGGAAAGAAGAGAGCAGAGAAGGAGTGAATGAGAACGGAGAGAAGAGGGAGGGATGTGGGAGAGATGGTAAAAGAGAGGGAGACGAGGGAGTGGAGGAAATGGTAAGAGCGCTGATGGAAGAAATGAGGAACCAAAAGGAGTACATGAGGGAAATAAGGAACCTCCTGGAGATGGAAGCGGAGAGGAGAAGTAATGAAATGGAAAAAGTGAGGAAGGAAGTAAAAGAAGTGGCAGAAGGGATAAAAAGGATGGAGAGGGAGAAAAGGGAAGAGAAAGAGGAGACAGAAAAAAGGTTCGAAAATTTAGAGAAGAGGCTAGGAGAAGCGGAGGAAATAAGGGAGAAAGGATTTGGAGAATTAGGTAAGGAAGAGAAGGAACGGAAGGGAAGAATAAGGAAGATTGAAAGGGGGATGGAAGAGAGAGAGAGGGAGGACAGGAGGTTAAATATGATAGTGAGAGGGATCAGATTGGAGGAAGAATAGAAGGAAATAACGATGAAAAGAGTGTTGGAAAAGATAGGAGAAACAGAGGAGCTGGAGGAGATAAGAAACGTGGGGAGGAGAAAAGACATGATAATTGTGAAGACGAGAAATTTGGAGCAAAAAAAAAAGGATTATGCAGAAGAAATACTTGCTGAAGGGAGAAAAAGAAGTACTGGAGGACGATTGGACGGAAAAGGAGAGGAAAATACAATATAACTTGAGAAGGATTGCAGAAGTAAAGAGAAAGGAAGGTAAAATGGTAAGGGTAAGGTATGGAAAACTGCAAATTGAAGGTAAATGGTGGAAGTGGGATGAAGAGGAGGAGAGGCTGAAGGAGTGGGAACGAAGAGAAAGGGGAAGTTGGGGAAAGGATGGAGGGGTGGAGGGAGCGGAGCAATAGGATATGGACGGCGAAGGTGTGATGACTGAGGAGCAGGAAGAGGAGAAGATTTGGAGGGTGACATTCTGGAATGTGGCGGGATTGACAAATAAAGATACAGACTTCTGGAGGAGAGTAGAGGAATGGGAGATGATGGTGCTGATCGAAACGTGAATGGACGAAAAAGGATGGAAGAAGATTAGAGAGAGGGTGCCCAGGGGTTATAGGTGGTATAGGCAGGAGGCGACGAGAAGAAGTAAGAAGGGAAGAGCTATGGGAGGTATACTGGTAGGAATTAGGGAAGAATGGATAGAGGGAGCAATAGAAGTGGAAGAGCATGAGGGGGTGATAAAGATTAAAATGAGGGTTCAGGGAGAAGAGTGGAGGATCGCAGGGATGTATATACAGGGGGATGTAATAGAGAAGATGGAGAAAGTGGGAGGATGGTTGGAGCTGGAGGAGGGAGGAGCAAGGGCGCTGATTGGAGGTGATTTTAACCTGAGGACAAGATGTTTGGGAGGAGGAAGAGGAGGGGAGGGGGAGGAGGAGGAGCTGGAAGAAAGGAGAAAATCGAAAGACAAGAAGATAAATAGTGAAGGGAAAAAACTGATAAGAATAATAGAGGAAAGAGGATGGGCAATAATAAACGGCAATGTAAAGGGGGATGAGATGGGGGAGTTTACATATGCAGGGAAGACAGGAGAGTCGGTAATAGACTATGTGATTACAGACGAAGAGGGAAGAGAGAGCGTGGAAAGGATGGAAGTTGGGGACAGGATGGACTCGGATCACTTTCCGCTGATAGTAGGAATAAGGAAGAAGGAGGGCAAAAGGAGGGAGAGGAAAGAGGATACGAGGAAGTGAGAAGAGGGGATTGGACGGAGGAAGGAATTGAGAGATTTAGGAAAAAAGTGGGGGAGATAGGCAGAGAACAGGAGTATACGGAGGAAAGGCATGAGGCGGTGATAAGCAAGGTTAGGGAGTCATTGGAGGAGAAAGAGATGCGAAGGGAGAAAGGAAGAAGTGGATGGTGGGATGAAGAATGCTGGGAGAAGAAAAAGGAAGTGAGGAAGAAATTGAGGGGATGGAGGAATAAGAAGATATCAAGGGAGGAATACGTGGGAGCAAGGTACGAATATAAAGATTTATGCAATAGGAAGAAGGAAGAGAGGTGGGAGGGTTTAAAGAAAGAAATAGAACAGGCGTCAGACGAAGGAACAATATGGAGACTGATTAACAGAGAAAGGAAAAAGAGACAAAGAGTGGGAGAGGGCATCACGGAAGGACAATGGAAAGAGTACTTTATGAAGCTGCTGGGGGGGATGGAAGGAAGAGTGGTGAGAGGAAATGGTGAGAGGAAAGAGGAGGGAAACGGGAAGAGGTTAAGTTTTGAAAAAGAGGAAATAATAAGGGAACTGAAGAGGACGAAAAAGAATAAAGCGATGGGGTTGGATGAAATTCCAGGGGAGGTGTGGAAATATGGGGGGGAGGAGATAGTGAACTGGGTATGGGAGTTGTTTAATAGCGTAGGGAGGGGACAATTATGGCCGGAAAGTTGGAAAGAAGGTGCAATAGTACCCATAAAAAAGAAGGGTGAGGGAAATAGAGTGGAGGAGTATAAGGGGGTGACAATAATGGGATCACTGTATAGAGTATATGCAGGGGTATTGGCGGAGAGAATAAGTAGGGAGTTGGAAGAAAAGAAGATTTTGAATAAAGGACAAGCGGGATTCAGGAAGGGATTAGGAGCAATAGATAATATTTACGTCATAAATTACATGGTAAATAGAAATATAAGGGAAGAAGGAAAAAAGTTGTGGGCATTGTTTGTGGACTTGAGGGCAGCATTTGACTCGGTAGATAGGGCGTTGGTATGGGAAATGATGAGGAAAAAGGGAATTAGTGAGGGATTGATTGAAGGGGTTAAAGGGATTTACAGGGAAACGAAAAGTAGGGTGAAGGCCGGAGGAGTGGTAGGAGAGTGTTTCTGGACGGCGAGAGGGTTAAGACAGTGCTGTCCTCTCAGCCCACATTTATTCAATCTTCTATTATGTGATTTAGAGGAAGAATTAAAAAGGGGTTGGTGGGGGGAGTAAAGGTAGGAGGGGAAAGAGTTTATAGTCTCACGTATGCGGACGACATAATGTTAGTAGCGGAGGGGGAAGAGGAGATGAAGGAAATGATAAGGAGACTAGAGCGGTACCTGAAGGATAAAAGGCTACTGCTAAACACAGATAAAACCAAGATAATGAGATTTGGAGTAGGGGGAGGGGGAAGAAGAAAAAAAGTGGAATGGAAATGGAAGGGGCAGGAGATAGAAGAGGTTAAGGAATATTCATACCTAGGATATAGGTTAAGTAGGAACGGAGGACAGAATAATCATGTGAATGAAAGAGTTAAAAGGGCAATGAAAGTTATGAGGCAAGTATGGGGATTAGGGAAGTGGTGGTTGGGGAAGGAATGGGGGAGAAGGGTATGGTTGTTTGACAGACTGGTGTGGCCGGTGATGGGGTATGGGGCAGAAATCTGGGGGTGGCAGGAAAGGAGAAAGGTAGAGGCGGTACAGGAAAGATATTTGAGATGGGTGATGGGAGTGGATTGGAGGACTCCGGGATATATAATGAGAGAAGAGTGGAAGAGACTCATCAGATACTAGAGGAATACCTCAAGCAGTTCGTCAATAAAGATAATTGTGATGAATGGTTGCCGTTAGCCATGCTGAGCTATAACACTAGTGTACATGAGGGCGCTTTCTTCACGTCACACGAGCTTGATTTTGGGCGCATCGCAAGGGTTTCAACAGCCGATACAAAAAGCACGACACTAGAAAACGAATCCTACGCCGAATACTTAACTCAATTACGCGAAAAGATATTCTTAGCTCAGGAACAAGCGCACAAACCTCACGCACGCCAAACATAAATCAAAAAGGTATTACGACCGGAAGGTTAACATTCGAGCTTTTGAAGTAGGGGAAATGGTATATTTGTTAACAGAACCGCGAAAAGAAAAACTCGACGAGCAATACGTGGATCCATTCCGCGTTGAAGCACTTTTGTCCGAAACGAATGTCAAACTTAGAATTAAACCAAATAAATATAAGCTAGTTCACGTCATCAAGCTTAAAAAAGCAAGAAGCAGCGCCGCACAAGTAAGCGATACAAGCTTTTCCTCCTACTCCGACCCCGAACCGCCACATAATACAGTGGCAGCAGTGCGTGAACGTCAGTTCAATTGGAACATTCACAGTGACGACATGTATTCCGAAGTATTAATGTTATGTGTATTCGCGAGTGCAGCCTCAGGACTAATAGGCTACGATTGCAGCGGAAAAAACGTTGAACTTTTCGACGTTCTCGAACATCGACTTCCTGGTATGTGATGTAAGCGAAATTTCAACTAAATCTGAATCGAGGCAAATTCAACTCCTACAATTGGTAGATTTTGACGAAACAAAAATAACAGTGCAATATCGAAATAGATCGCACAATTTATTATTGTGGGATGTATTCCCACGTCTCAGTTGTAAACAACGGTCAACAACAGTATGCATTAACAGTATCCAGAAAAGCGTGCAAGAATCTACATTCCACCAAAACAATAAATATCACACCGTCATCTCAAATCGGAGGCGTACAACCCAATTCGAGCACAACACGAAGCCTACCATTAGCTGGAATCATCAGCAATAATTCAATCATCAGCAGCATTCAACATGGAGAATAATGAAATCATTCTGAGATCTGGACAGCAATGCAAAACTTTTCATCTTGGAAACGGTTAATGGCGAAAAATTTAAATCGAAATCTAAAATCGCAGTAAACAACTTGGACAACTTCATTTACGTCAACTCGAAGTTTATCTATATACAAAAGCAAATCAAAACCCAAATTAATGAGCTCTACAGAAAAGTATTACGACACAAGTGCGCAATCGAACAGCAGGTGTTGTGTAACGGACTCGCTTTTCTCCACCACCATCACCAAGGAACCAGAACATATGGCGATCCCAGCAGGTGAAGTGATCTACGTAATTAAATGCGTACTGATAATCTGCCAGATTAGGAAAACCGAGGACTGTTGCAATGAACTGCCAGTGTCATATAATAATGCATCATATTTCTTATCGCCTCGCACTCATGTATTAACGAAAATAGGCGCATGACGTGACTGTAGCGAATTAATTCCAACTCTATTCAAACTGCACGGAAGCTGGTACCAATTGACACCGGCACCAATAGAAACTAAATCACCGCAAAAATTAAAACCTTTCTAAAAACTGTCATGGAAATACATTGACTCTAAAAATTTGGCAACCGGAGGAATTTACTCACCCGAGGACCTCGACAAACTCCAGCAACATATTATGTTCCCAATAGAAAAACCGGCGATCATGAACACCATCGCGCAGGGCGCGAGCGGATAACAGTCAACAAATGGATCATTATAGCTACATAACATCCTAGACGAAACGTTGTTACAAAAATTGAGCAAGTCCATCGGAAACCGACTTTGGTTCGGATTTCTCAAATTCGGATCCATCAGCGCAGGAATCATCAGAGTCTACGTAACATTTGGAATACTCAAAACCATCGCTAGTATGATAATAAATGGCATCGCTCTACAGAAAACCTACGGACAGAGTTCGCATATACCCACCGCAATCTGGAGCACCCTGGCACATTTTGTGATACTCCGGAAAAAAATGGACAATGAAGTGCTAGTGGAGTGCGTCCCCCAAAAACTAATCCCGCCTGAAGACTGTGAAAATACCCACACCCCGAAACGTTTTATTAAACTGCAAACTGAGTGCCCAACACCCCACCCGAGAAACTATTCAATAACTCTAAACGACAAATTTTCCCTGCGTGAAAATTCTTCCCATAGGGGGGGAGGTGTTACGTCGAACGACGACGTATAGACAACAATGATAATCGTAGCGTTACGCCGAGCGACGGCGCATAGATAATAAAGAATATTGTAATCACATTTATATCACATTCTATTATTGTAACTATTTTCTAATATTGTAATCACATTTATATCTCATCCTATTATTGTAACCGGCAAAAGTCATCTAAGTAGTAAGTGCAAGTGTAAGATCTCGGTGACATTTCGTAGACCCGTGCAGACGCGGATGTAAGCAACGCGTGGCGCTTAAAGTCTGATTTTACTGGTTCCGTGACGCCTAGTAAAAGAAAATTAGTTTTTTTTTCGAACCGTCGATTTGGGACGTAACATACATCAAAAACAGAGCGATTTGTACCAGTAATGCATCCAACAAGTATATTTGTGGCAAGTTTTCATCTGAAATAACACGTAGTTGTAAAATATGTGCCTCATAGTTAGGTCACTCAATATCAAATGTGATATCTTATAAATGCAAATATGAATTGTTTTTGTAGCTGTTTTTTTATTAATAATTTAAGAATAACTATATTAAATATTGTTTTTGTTCAATATATTCCTTTATTTTTATAAACTAAGCCAAAAGTTACAATGAAAGCCATGATGATTAAAAACCCGTCAATTTGACGGATGTCGTAAAACTAGTTATATATTTAACATCGGTAGTTGTAGTGTTAATGATAAGTAAGGTTTACTTGGGGAATCAAAAACTCAAAAACTTAAGCGATTCTATGCATTAGAACGGAGATTCCAACGCGATCAGATTGTATATAACCAGTATTCGGAATTCATAAGAGAATATATAACCCTAGGTCACATGAGCGAAATTGTACAGGATCGAAAGGTTCCTACCTGCCCCATCATGCCGTAATTAAGGATTTCAGCGCAACTACTAAAATTAGTGTAATATCGTAGTTTTAAGGACCACCGGAAAGTGAAAATGCAGGTTGACGAAAGCTAGGCCCATTGGGAAAAAACCGTTGACGACGAACAATTCACCGATGGATCGGCAACGTCGGGTGAGCGCGGAGTGGGAAAAGACCTACAAGGGTTACCACGAAAGAAAAAAGGACCGGAGTGTGTTGCATAGAGTGGTTGAGTCGTAAAAAGAGCTGAGGAAAAACGGAGAGTCGCGTGCCGGAGTCGAATTGTATTTTACTGCCCATCGTATAATTTTGTATTTATCCATTTAACAATAGTAATAAATCATTTTAAGAACATTTATTCTACATTAGGGTTGTTTTTTGATGCGTCTGCAAATAGTTCCAGTGGTTTGTTCCTTAATGACTGTCTACTAAAGAGTCCTACCATACTGGATTCATTGTTTGCAACACTGTTCAGATTTCGGCCAACGTAATCGTGTTAACAGTAGATGTGGAAAATATGTTTCAGCAAGTCCTCGTTCATTCTGATGATACAATGTACCAACAAATATTATGGTGTAATTCAACAAATGAACCAATTAATACATATAAATTAAACACTGTTACGCATGGTACTGTATCAGCTCCGTTTCTTGCAATACGGTATTTAAGGGGCCATTCTACTGTGACGGCCCGAAATCAAGACGGTTTTTGGGAATTTTTTGTGGGTAAATTATACAACATATCATTTTGCGGCTTAGGATATTTGTTTATTATAACCTTAAGTTTATTTAAAAATTTTTGCGAGCCAGGAGAGCATATGTGAGAAAAATTGCAGAACGTTTTTTATGACGTTGTAAAACAAACAGCCTTCTATGGCTGCCATGATTCCAGCTGTTGTAGTGATTTGAAAACAGAAAATAAACAAGATTCTTAATCTGTATGAGCGTGGCTATCGTCGGTACCAGAATGGTTTGAAAATACTGAACAGAAAAAAAATGGCGCTTGTCTAAAAAAAAATTTCTAAATTTTGGTAAAAAAATCGGAATGTTTTACATTCCCAAAATTCGAAAAAAATTCCAATCGAAATTCCAATTCTGGTAGGGACGAGAATGACACATCTAACGAACACATGTGCCAAGCGGGAAGTAAATCGGTCAATCCGTTATGGAGCTATCGTGGCAGCCATTTCCAAAAATGTGGTTTTGGGAAAAACGTGTTTAAAGTTTCAAGTACTGTTTAGGTGTATATAGAAAGTTTTGATCATACTTATAAGCTAATTAGCTATCCCAGCGCCATACAGTACACCTTCCTTCTCTTCCTAGAATTCCTATAGTGTTGATGCTGCAGTTCTACGAGCTGTCCGAGCCTCTTTCGAGGCCTATTGGCTTTTTATCGCTACGTGTCTTTTGCGGATGTTATCGCGATTATCAACGAAAGTTTTGGTTATTGGGCCAATTATGATTCCCATACAGTTCTTCATATTTTCAACCGAATCGGTGTTTCATAAAATGGCTAATCCACAATATGTGGTCAATTGTTGATATCAACTAGCTTCCGGGAGCCTTTTCCTCCTATACCTTTATTCTTTTTCTTCACACTTCTCAATCAACTTCCAAACCTTTTTTTCATGTGTAGAACACACTTAAGCTTCTTCACTATCATATTATCGTAAGGATTCAAATCTATAATAGAATTCCGGGCTTGCCGGGATGAGCCGACCGCTCAGATAGCTGTGCGCGGCAGAACGGCGCTTCGTGTAAAGGCACATAACATCGTTAATTTTTCGAATTCTGTTAAATCCCTTTGGGAACAAGTTTTTAACATGTCAAAGTCTAAGAAAATGCAAAAAAGATTCAATTTTTTCAATCCGTCACAGTAGAATGGCCCCTTAAAAGAATTAGAAGACGAAGAAACAAATTTTGTATTAGCCGATTTACTTACCGGGGCGGCTAATTACGAATCCGTATTACAAGTACATAATGAAATAATAGAATTGATAAGTGCAGGTGGGTTTCATCTTCGACAGGAGACTTCAAATGATATGGGTCTAGTTACGGATTTAGAAACCCAAGATGCCAACAAAAATTTGTACGTAGACAGGATGGAAACAAAAAAGGCATTAGGTTTATTTTGGAACCCCTCCAAAGATCAAATAACGTATACCGTCAAATCATTAAAATAAGGTCAGCGGATTAACAAACGAACCATTCTGTCGCAAATCGCGCAACTATTTGGTCCATTATGCCGCGTCCACACTGCTGTTCGCGAACAGCGAGCAGCGAGCAGCGAGCAGCGAACTCCTCAGCGAACAGCGAACACTGTTCACTCGGGAAGCGGTACATCAAAGAAACTGTTCGCGAGCTCGCAGCGTGTCTGGACGCGTTTGTTACACAATTTTATAGAATTCGACTAGCTCTCAATTGTCGTCAGTTTCTACCAAGCATTTTTCACAGTATTCGTATGACATTCTGCTAAAGTTTTTAAATCCATTTTCGTTTTGAAATAATTTGTTCACTAAACTGATTCCACCGGAGATTTTTCTTATTGTAAACAATTGTCTTTGCCAACATTAACGATCTCTTTTTTTTCTACCATTATTCTTTTTTATTATATAATATGCAGATGCTGCGGTATATCAAAGAAACTGTTCGCGAGCTCGAAGCGTCTGTACGCGTTTGTAACACAGTATGTGGCAAAAGCTAATAGCGCACTGCCCATAAATTTAAAGCGAACAAGCTTGTGTGCTGCTCGCGAGCTGCTCGCGAACTGTTCTCTTCTATGTGGACGCGGCTTAAAGCGAACAAGCTTGTAACTGTTCGCGAACTGTTTACGAGCTCCAGTCTGGAAAATTGCTTGCGAAAGGTTCTTTTCAATGTGGACGCGTCTGTTGTTTGTTTGTTAGGACCAGTTATAGTTAAGGCGAAAATTATAATGCAACAGCTTTGAAAGGACGAACTTTCCTGGGATGAATCTGTGCCACAGTACATTCATCTCCCATGGACAGAACTGAAAGGTGAGTTGCATTCGTTAAACAACCTTTCTATTCCTCGAAAGGTTGTACAAGTAGCCCTCCTACAACACGGCATCCTATAACAGGGTTTCGGTCTAACACGATAAGAAAATTTCAAAAATCTTTGTACATTTGCCGTTTTAACCATTTGAGTTAATAATTTAACATTAAAAAAAATTACAAGAAGGCCTAAGCTTAGCTGAAAACCTTGTCACTTTTTTTCACCTTCCGCTGAAAGAAAGCGAAAACTCAAAAAGGAGCTGCAAAACTATTTAGCTCCATATCGATAAATTTATAATGACCTGGTAAGAAGCAACAAGCAAAGTGAAATTACAGATTCTTTTAAGAAAGAGGGACGGGCAAGAACATTAAATGAAGAAAAAAGTTGTGAAAGTGAATACGATATCATTCAAACAAAAAAACGTTCTCGGTTGATTATACTGAGCAGTGACGACGAAGAAATTTATTAAATTAAAATAATATTTTTGTTGTTTTTTGTTTTGTGTTGTACATACATTTATATTTTTAATAAAAATTAAGTTATTTATATAGAATTTAAAAAAAAAGAATTGTTTTTAATAAGTTTTCGGAACGTAACCCCCATTTTTGTACTGGCTCTGGGTCTCAATCAATCTCTAAACAAAAAGTATACACTCACGATTCTCATTTAACTTTTTTCATTCTCTACTCCACTCACTCATATTTTCATCCTTCTTGTTTTTCCATACATTGCTTCTCATTCTAATTTCTTGACCGTTCATTCTAGAATCTCTTTCACACAAACAAACATACACACGTCAATAAATTAGCAATCACCCTCACACTATCTACCGTGTTATAGGAAGGTTACCTGTACTAGCAAACAACTCACACCTTGAATAGCATGGATTTTCTGATGCTAGTGAACGCGCATACGGGGCTTGAATTTATATACGTTCATCCGATAACCGAGGTAACCAAGAAGTACAACTCTTGTGCTCAAAATCTAGAGTGGCTCCTATTACAACCATTTCACTACCACGATTAAAAATCTGCGCAGCAAAACTTTTAATAAACTTATAAACAGAAGTATTCAGAGCAATGAAAAATATACATTTTAAAAAAGTTAGATTTTGGGTCGATTTCACTATTACACTATAATGGATCTGAACAAGCCCACATTTATTAAAAACATTCGTGGCAATCAGAGTCAGTGAAATACAAGCGAAAACTGATGCTCAAAATTGGTTTCATATTCCTTCAATAAACAATCCAGCAGATTTCTTATCGTAAGGACAAACACCATATCTAAGAGAATTAATAATACTACATGGTTAATTCGGTTCATTATCTCACCAAGCATGAGGACACTTGGCCAAGTAGTAACATTATACCATTTACAGACGAGATTCCAGAGAGAAAAAATACGGTAACATTACTAGCAAATAAACAATTAGACACAACATTATTAACACGTTTTTTAAATATAAATTTATTAAATAGAGTAACCGCATGTATTTTAAGATTCTTTAATGTTACAAGTCACAAAATAAAAGATACGGATGAACTCAAACCACTAGAGATTCACAATGCTCAAATTCGCATCATCAAATTAATTCAGACGAATACCTTTGAATCAGAGGTCAATAATTTAAAACAAAGTAAACCGTTAGACAAACGAAGTAAGCTATTAACCTGTGGGGACACGGAAACTCTGCGGGTGTTCTAAGGGGCTGCATCAAACACTTTACAACAGGGCCTGAACATCGGCCCGTCATTAGGCCCAAACGGCCAGCCGATCGTCATTACCACGGGTGTTTGATTGCAGCCTTATTAGAATCCGGAAAACACTCGCAGAGAGTCCCTTCCATGTCACCACATTTTCCCCTTCTCGACGCGTTCAGGGAATATAAAACACAAACTTCCCTGGGCGCGACTCAATCTAACAGTCACAGTTAACAGTCACAATCACAGTTATACATTCGATCTATCACTCAATCTATCAGTTACATTCAATCTATCACAGTCATACATTCGATCTATCAGTCAATCCATCACAGTGTAATCTATCGCAGTACAAGCAAATAAACATACTCTACAAACCCTTCATTCGTTTATCGACAAGGATGGAATACTTCGCATTGGAGGCAGATTAGAATATGCAGCTATTAACTATTCACAAAAACATCCGATCTTGTTATTCCGTTCCAATATTATTACAGATCTAATAATTCGGGACACACATTTGAAACGTTGGCAAGCTGGCGCAGAAGGTATAATATATTATACGTGGTCCGACAAAGGTATTGGGCCTTTAGATGGCCAAAATATGACAAAACGTATCATTCATTGTTGTATACTCTGCAGTAAAATAAATCCCAAACAACAAATCTACATAATCGGAGTCACTATGCAATTCTCTGACCATGACTTCAAGTCCAACATGAGCAGAGTAAATATTAAGTTGCTTGAAGATCGCAGAATTATGAATGATCTGTGGCGACGCGAGAAATTTCACGGCCCTTAAGGATCACCGGGGTCGAAACGGTTCGACCGTGTAATGTACACGTGGTTTTTCTCTCGCGTAGCCACACTTACCTCCGGCGACACACTGTCGCGACGAAACGAACCTCTCTCCCTTCGTCCCGGGAAATGCTCCATTGTTCGACGAGAATATAGGACGAAGGATTTCGGAAAGAGAGATTATTCGGTGTTGTATTATTGTAACGGCAACGTGCAACGTGCACGTTGAATAAAATCACACGTAACACGCAAATTGTCAATCATTTCCTTATCACACCCAAAGATCTATTGTTCTTATATAAAATCTTAACTGGCCATATACGTTGTCCAGCTATCCTTTCACTCATTAATTTGCATGCTCCATCCAGGCCCGTAAGACTTTCTGTTACATTCTTACCGCGTAGGTATTTAACTAGGTTCGTATACTCTGACCCCATAAACCGGATATGCGAATTAGCTAATAAGTACTAGCCTAAACTCGATTTCTTTAGTGCTTCTTTACACTCTTTTAGAAGAGCCGCTTATAAATTATTCTAAATATACATATGTCGATCAAAAATTGTAATATTTCTCCTTTGTTCTACTGATTACATTTGTCACCATTGTATGAAAATTGTATTCTACTGTTTATTAATGGGTTTTGTTTTTCTCGCTTAATTAAATAAATAAATAAATAAATAATGGGAAATCTACCTAAACTTAGGGTCTCTATGTCGAGATCTTTTCAAAATGTGGGAATCGATTACTGTGGATCATTTTTAATAAAAGAAAAAACATTTCAAAATCAAAATAAAATCAAAACCTACATAGCAGTTTTTGTCTGTTTTACAACAAAGGCTATAGATATAGAATTAACAACAGATTTAAGCACCGAAATATTTATAGCCGCATTGAAACGATTTCTTTCGCGTCGGGGAAAACAAAATATTTACACTAACAATGCGACTAATTTTGTCGGAGCCAGAAACGAGATTCGACAGATACAAGAATTTCTCAAATCTGAACAATATCGATTTAAATTAAAGCGTTACCGAAGGAATTCAATAGTATTCCCTCCCCCGCGGTCCGCCACTTTGGCGGACATTGGGAGGTTTGATTAAAAAATCATTTATACAGAACAATAGGAAAATGATTATTTACTTATGAACAATTTTACACATTCATAACAGAGTTTAAAGCAAGATTAAATTCTCGACCCTTAACCCAGTTATCCCCGAATCCTACAGACTTCACAGCTCTCACTCCCAGCCATTTCCTTATAGGCGACGTGTTAACAAATATATCTGAGCATGATCTCATGCATGCAGGAACTAACAGACTCTCACAGTGGCAGCATCTTCAAAGATTGTGTGAAATAGGCTTTAATAACTCTAACGCCATCCTGTCTATTTACATATAATTTATGTTTTTTTTTTGTTTCATCTTCTTCATATGTATAGTGTGAAAGCAGGGAGTTTCCGATGGCCTCTTTAAGTTTTTTTTAATATTTTAGATCTGGCAGCGATAAACGCGTGGATATTATATAAAGAGTGCACTGGATCAAAAATATCCAGAAAGGAGTTTATATTTTGTTTAGCCGAGGAATTAGCTGAAAAAAAACAAGGAGAACGTTTGCCAAACAGCAGACGCTTCATCACCTTCAATCTCAGAAGGGCGAAAAAATTGCCAAGTGGGCTATTGCAAAAAAAATAGAAGCAATAATTGTTGTATGTATTGCAAAAAGACCGTATGCGGAAAATGTACAAACAAAATTCAATACATTTGTAAAAACTGTACGCAATAAATATGATTACCATATACCGTTAAAATTATTGTTATCGTTTCCGTGATAATTTTGAAGAAAAGACTTTTTACCTATTAATAATTTATTTAAACGTGAAACCTAATATTGTTCAATTCAAATTTAACTTGAATAAATCGATTTTTTTAAGAAAATACGTATTTTCGTTTACCCGTCAATTTGACGGGTGCCCGTAGAGATAGGTATATAAGAAACGCCCGTAAACCTAGTGTTAAACATCACTTCTTAAGAAATATAATACTTTATTTATTGCCTTATTCTATAGCACTTAATTTTAATATTTCACATTCTCTGTTTTCGCACATTTTACACACGAGAGAAAGGTTGGTAGCATGGGAGAAGTGGAAGAGAGAAAGAGAGATGGAGTGCTGCGTAGATTAGAGTGTAGGGAGTCGCGTGTTAATGAGTGAGAGTTGTACATAGCAGTTAATTATAATATTATTATACAAAATAAATATATTATATATTTAATTTAGTTTACATATTAATTTCAAATCCACCTCAGACGGAACAACCGATTTGTTTTCGACCTCGACGCTTATCTTTTGTTGACAGAGAAAAATTGCAAACTGTTTTACTTAGATGACTTGCTGGATCGAAATATTGTTAGACCCAGTAACTCACCTTACGTAAATCTCTTTCGTTTTAGTACGAAAAAAGACTGAAGACATATGGTTATGCGTAGATTATAAGGAATTGAACAAGTTAACCATTAAGGACAATTTTCCAACCCCACTAACTGATGATTGTTTGGACCGTTTACAGGATAAATAAATTTTTACGAAGCTAGATTTCAGAAATAGAATTCACCACGTTAAAGCAGCCGAGTTATATGTTAAGTATACTGTTGGATTTCTATCATTTTTCTTCTTATCAATTATCCTATCGCAACAGTCAACCATCCAATAGTCATCATTTACCAAATATTGTGCTACTGGAACCCTCACTTCCTAATGACTCATCCATGTCCTTTGCTCCCTAACTCATCCGAACAACATCAACTCCAAATTTTCCTCATCCTATTTCATCCCTACCACTCCATTTTTCCAAACATTTAAAAGAACCATAATCCAGACAGCATTAGCAGAGAGTTCAGCCTAAGGCAGTTAGAAGCGGTCATTACTGTGTTGCTATATACATATGCTTAAGAGTGGATAATCATATGGACCACACGAGGATTTAAGTATAGTCTTCCGCTCACTTGAAGTCCCGCGGGATGTGATGCGAGGTTGAGAACGGGAGTTTTCGAAAACACCTCATTCCACTATGAGCGCTACCGCACGAGGCGCGTGTACGTGAGCCCAGCGTTTCGGACGACTTCGGGAAATCGAGAAAGAAAACAGATGAAAGTCTTTCTCTCTCACCCTTGTAGCGCTGAAATCCAACCAATTGGGAAAGCAAGCTGGCGGTACGGGCCGCGCGAGATCTTAACTGCCTATCATATTTATTTTTCGGCATAGAAAGATGTTCTTGTAATAAAAAGAATTTTGAAAAACTTATTTTCGCGGAAAAACACGTTTTAAGACCCCCTGGTCGCGTATTGATTATTTAAAAAAGAGTCTTTTCTGAATCTGAGATTTTTAATTTTCCAGTTCTTTAAAGCACATTACGTGATTTTGAGTGTAACAAAGAAAAACACTAATGACAAAAACTCAATTAATGCAGATGATTCAGATGATGTTAAAGTGCTTGAATTCCTAGTCTTCAGATACAAGTAATGATGTCCGTAACTTTATGAAGAAGTGTCCGATTACTGAAACAATTTTAAGGTTTTTCATCGTAGGTATGAATCCTGACCTTCTCGTCTTTCATTTTCCCTTTTTTTCCTTTTCCATGGCAGGAATTTCCCAAAGATTACTTAATTGCCTGATTACACTGTGGAACAAATTTAAACTTTTTTCTGTTTTGCAATATGTATTGGGTGATAGTTGTAGGGCTAAGTTACCCAAACAAGAATCCGGAAATAGAATTGCTCTATCACCATCAGTTTTCAAAAAAACACGAATTTTTGTAAAAAAAAAAGTAGATCTTGAGCGAAAATGAGGTATTGCGTCGAAACTAAAAATGTTAGACAGGACTAACTCAGCTCAAAAGATAGAGGAGAGATTCCTGAATATGTCAGTATGAACAATTATGATTTTTTAAGCTTTTACTTATAAATAACAGTCGAAGTTCAAAAAAGTGCTGAAATTCGTATTTTTCTGATATTTACCCCGATATATTCTCATATTACATATTCTAATAGTTCGATGTCTAGCATAAAAATACTACATAGCATCGGATTCTGTAGACTTTTCTGAAGTAGAAACCATGCAACAGAAATGGTAAAGCGACTTCAAAGTCAAACAGTTCGAGGAAACATTCGTCGGCAATGCAGACACGACATTTTGCAGCCATGCGGCCCATCGCTCGCGGGTCTCCCGAACCGCTGCTACAGCAGTGCCGTAGCTACGCGTCAGCAGTCGTCACATCATCGATCACATAGTACACTAGTTCAATAACTTTCTATGCGTAATGTTGAATTTTTTTCTAACATTCTAATAAATATTAATACAATCTTAATAGTAATTACCAAATTATGAGAATACTTTTTAATTTACTTCGGTTAACAAAAATTTCAACAAAAATATTGGTTTGATTAGTTAGAGATATTTTAATTTTTTCACTTTATTTAATTTTTATTTAGGTCATAGTTGTAGGCAATTTACGGATCGCTAAGTCGTTTGATAGGAGGGAGCAGCGGGAATTAATAACAAATGCCGATTGCCATTCCTTCCTTTAGGCGGCCCGCGGATGCAACTTCAAGGTGTGGCCGCGTCTCTTTTCGGTGCCGCGTTTTCTTTTCGGCGCTGCTTCAAAGGATACCTACGACGGTAAGAATAAAGGGTCGCCGCTGTAAACCTGACCACCGAAGAAAATGCAGACTGCAGATGTCCTAGGTACAAAGGCGTCACCGAGGTTTGCACGGAGTGGGGACGTCGAAGCCTACATATGTTTTGAAGGTCCTGATTGGCAAAGCCAGGAACCGCATATCAGGCCAGAGACAAATAAAAAGGAAGCCGCGCGAGGGTCTTAGAATTCGTTGTAGTAATCATCGTCGTTGTATCAGCTTGTTGTCATAATCGTAGTCGTTGTCATAGTCGCGGTCTTAAAAGAATTCTGAAAGTAGTTTATGTATAAAACCCGTTGGCCAATAAATAATCCTAAGTAATAAAATTTATATTATCTGAAAGCTGAGTTAATTTCCTAATTGCTGATGTGCCTTTCATAGCTAACCAGTCTTCTAAATCAAACTTATTGGCGTACTGAACGTATTGCGGTGTATGAATACCTTTTTCAGTAACTGTATATCCAAAACCATTGTATAATTATACTAGCGTTGAGGAACATTTAATCATCCGACTACCGAAGCTTGGCAGCCTAGCTATGGGCGTTCGAGACCCTCACGTATATTCCACTAATCCATATTTAGAACCGTCTAGACAGCTCACCAATGCAACTCTACCCAATGTGACGATCGCTCGATATCGAGGTCCTCACTGATACTGTATATGAATTGACAAACATCCGATTCATAGGAAGATATATGTAGGAGCGTATAGAAACAAATAATAATGACTTCAATGATCAAATGTCAAAGCTATATTTATTGTATATTTATATATTGTCACGTATGCTATATAAAATTTCTTGTATTTTTCTCGAATGGCCACTGCAAATGGATGGTCTTTCACAATTATCGCACTCGGCTGTATATTCATTATCATTGCTTACAAAGAGACAACACCGACGACCTCTCTTTTGTTTTACGTTCCTAGATAGTGCTGAAAACTAAAATCTAAATAGTAAATACAAAAATAGTGTAAACTACTAAATACTGAATACTAAAATATAATGGTAAAATGCTAGAAGAATAATACAGTCACGGTAAAACAAAGTAGACTTTGAAATAAATAATTGTTTCGATTTGCTGCACACGTTTTTTCCTCACAACGTTGCCAAAAAACTGCCGCGTCGGTTTCGTTGCTTCGACACTCCGGCGGAAACGGATATGTAGTCAAATGCGTGTGAGGGTTAGTGCAATCGTCACTTTTCGCCTATCACGTAGCACCCGTCATTGTACGCGTTATCGTTTTCGAATGACTCTCAGAATGGGTTACAAAAGACACAGAATCCGTAGGCAGAGGATTTATCCATAATACATGTATGTATGAAAATATGTATATTTAAAATTCAGTACACGGCTCATCTTTTAAAGCCAAACAATGAAAATTTTTATTTCGTTTAAAAACTAATTTTATTTTTGAATCTGGACAATATTGTATAGTGGTCTGTTACACGTGTAAGCTTCGAAATATTTGTCTTCCATAGGTTGATAATCTAAAGGAGAGAAATATTATTGCGTAAATAATAAGCTTTACTGTTATAATCGTTGCGCGATAATACATATGTAATTTTATTATAATACATATGTAAATTTTATATGTAATATTAGTTGATGCTGCAGAAGTCCACACCACTCAAACTCTATTGCAAGCCAAAAAACGATTAAAGGAAACCCAATTTTCGGATTAGTTCAATTTAAGCGATTTGAATTTAAATAACTTGATTAATCTGATTGAAACTATATAACTTAAAATCGCAATTGCTTATTTTACTAGAAACATTGCGAAAATTGATTTTCTTTCGTTGCTGGTTGACCCAAGTGTATTTGACTCATTAAAGAAGAATTTACAGCTCCGCTCAAAAGTATCAGGACACTAGTTACATTTCCTTCAAGTATGAGCAAAAGATGATTGTTGAACGATATTTTGTACAATGAAAATAATGTACGATGCTGTTACTATTAACAGTTTTATTATAAAGTAAACGTAGTTTAAAATTTGTAATTTATTCCATTGATTGAAAAGAATAGGTTTCCTACAACTTTAAAACAGAGGTGTACTTGAAAATCCAGGGCAGCTGGTTTTCACGAAAGCTGCTAGAGGTATTGCTGGAATTTCGAATAATAGTGAACGAAGCTAGTGAAATCTGGCGAGAAATGGCGGATTATTGCCCTGCGAATTAGTTTTTGTTACTCCACTTTAACCCACTCTCAAGCGGGATTCTTTTGAGATTCGCTCTTGACGAATACATTCAATGTTTCATAAAAAGAGTAGTAAGAAGGAAGCGTTAATCGGTTTGAGTGCTTGTTCTTAATCATTTTACATGACCTATTATTCGTTTGAAAGGGTTTTAAACATTTAAGTACGTGTATTCTGTTGTGTGAAATTGATACTAAAACTTGATACGTTTTGATACATTGATACTAAAATTGATACATAAAAGAGACATAAAACTGCTTCAGCTTCATAGAAAAACGTTAACTGAGTTTGATTTAAGTTCGTATAATACTATATATTTTACATAATGTATATATGCGTTTTGTATTATAAAAACAAATTGTTTCTTAATTTTTAGAATAATATTATGGTGAACATGGTAACCATTCGTTGTAGTGAAATTGACATTATTCGTTTTTGTAAAAATTAAATAATAGATATTTTCAGTATTTTATTCCGAATGTGAAATTGTGAGAAATGTGAAATGACAAATTGGAATATAAAATGTAGTATGAATCACAAGTCATAAAGATTGGCCTTAAGTATTATGAATACGCCACAGTGACGTGGAATAGGAGTCAGTTGGAGGATCGAGAATCAATTGTCTTTGAGGTAGTCTGCGGCAAGCATGTACGCGTCAGTCTAATAAACGTATTTCAGACAAAGAGCATTTATCATTTACTACATAAAATATAATAATTACTATTACACGCAATAAATTACTTGTTTTGTTTATATAATACTTTTATTTTCATAATAGATTCAGCCTACTGTTTTTTTTCCATCCCTTTTTATAAAGTATAATTTGGTATACAAAAATATTTATACGTTTATTATAATATTATTATACTATTATTTTTTATTATCTTCTTTTATGAAACAGCTTTCTTTCTTCTTGCTCTTGAAAAACCAGAAATATGATTTACAGGAATAAGTGCATTCTATATTTTTAAAAACACAACTAAGAAAACAAAACTTAAATAAAGATTTATTTTACTATTTTAGTGCCATTCGTTGTTTCCAAATTTTCTGTTGGTACTATCCATCGCCAGAAATTAAGTACTCATTTGCTAAAAGTAGACATACTCATTTTTTATAGCATAATATCTACATTCGTTATAGTATAAGCTATTAGGTATATAATGCATCGAAATTTCTATGCATGTACTTCGGTACATTTTCAAGAAACGTATTAATCATGTACAAGCACCGATTGATTCACCTCTAGAAGTATTGTTTGATATTGCTGTATATTACCATAGAATAAATATTGTATTAAAGTTATTAAAAAATAAATTTTTGATACAAATTAATTTCTTCGTTGTTTTTAATTGAGAAAACAAGGAAAGGCATACAGTTCTCGTCTGCGTTGAATTTTATTGGTATAAAAGGGAATAATTGTTTTCACTCAAATTATTACAGGTATGGATAAAGTAGAGATAAGTACTTAACATTAACATCTTAATAAATGAGAAACGTTACTCGGCTCATGTATAAAAAACGTCTTGAATTCATGAATGTAGTTCGTAATCATATTTTTAGCTATTATCGATTCGTGAGAATGTATTTCCAAACGTTTTCCACAGTTTCTAATGAAATTTCTTTTTTATTATGTAACAACGTACTATGCCTGGTTATTCACTTTATCTTGCAAATAGCGAAATAAAGAGATAATGTGTCTCTTTTACTATCGTTTATCTAGATAGCATTTTATTAAAAAACGTAACTTAAACCCTTTCAACAGAGTCACACAATTTATATACAGTTTTTAAAAAAGTTACCTTTTAGTTAGATTATCATTTTTAACATAATATGTGAAAAACAGTAATTGATATTAATTAATAAAGATATTACGAAATACTACAAGTATTGTATTCGTTACCAATTAAGGAATTTTTTCTTCATCCTTTTTACGTAAAATCAACAAAGCGATCCGATAATCACCGTCGTGTATAAATAAACATTCGTTTTACAATATCGTAAAGTTAATTCACTGATATAAGCGATTATTATTCGCTATTAATTAAGTCGTCAATTGTTTACTATCACCTAAAAGAATTATTCCATACCTGACAAGAAGAGGAAGCTAAAAAGTAGTGTTTTGCGCACATTAATGAAGTCGAAACGACGCAGACCCCGAATGTTATCAAATTAATGCGAGGTGCATAAAGAGTAACACGCATACCGGGTAATCGGGGTGAAATCGTTTGAAACAGTCATTATTCTTCATTAAAAAGTAAAGCAGCTCATACATAATATGTGTATCCGTGTGTGTAACAGTATTGGTTGTTATTCGCAAGGCTTTCTTTCATCTTTGTGCCCCATACATTTGTTGGTTACCCTCGCTAATAATGTAGGAACGCGATTGAGCGAATGCGAATTTGGGAATGTCTGAAGAGTACTTGAGTTGGACGATTGTCGTGTGAACGCAGAATATTTGGACTCGAATGTTTCTAAGGCGTGAAAGATGAGCACCTGAGAAAACGTTGTTTAAGAAGTTTGATTAAATTAATTCATAAAAATAGTTACCTAGAACTTAATAGCTTCATACTGTAAATACATTAGATTATTTACAGGTTAGTTGCTGGCAGAGTATATCAATTAATCTATTTGACTCTAGATTATTATATAATTAAAATTGTATAGCCCTTTTCAACTCTATTTAAGTTCACCGTTTATTCTTGATCAGATTAATAATCCCTACCGTTTATTCGTATTAAATAATATTTGCTTAAACGTTACTTAAACAATTATTTAACACTTTATCTACATTCGATAAAGGTATCGTCTTAGATTAATTTAACTGTATAAAAACTTGAAACATCTCTCACCTTTTCCTGCCTCGTGACAAGAAAAGCTAATGATCCTATTAAAAGTTGAATGCCCCTTTTCATACCGAAGCAACAAATTTAGTTAGAAACTTGATTGCCCATTTCTCGACAAATTACAGAACCGCTGACATTTCTGCAGACGTCCTTATAATGCGCCTGCTGCCCCTTATAACTTCTGCCTTTTGACGTAAAACAAAGAAAAGAGAAACTTACATATGGACCGTTGATTTTGAAAGTGGTGCAAGTCCATTTTCTCTTGTTTCGAGAAAATTGATGGTTATCATATCTCTCAATAAAAGAAAAATATAGATTAATTATATCAAGCCTGGCAATGTTTTTATTGATTTATCGATATGTAATTTGATTATAGAAATTTGTTTTAGGCGAATTTAACTAAAATAATGTATATTTGCGAACTGCAAGTGGACTTACACCACTTTCAAAATTAGTCGATCGTTTAATTTCAATCTAAAAGAATCGGATATCATTTAAAATATTTCATATTAATTCAATTTTGTTTACAAATAATAATAAGATATAAAATAGAAGTAGTATTTTTAATTTTGGACGTTAATTATATTTTAAAAATTAACATAAGATATTAGTGGTATTAACTTAGGCTCTTCATGCGGCAGTGTTTTAAAATATTGATGATGGACAGGAGGGGCGCGTATAGGGTAACAGCTGCTCCATATCCTTATATTTTTCGTAAGAGATAGGCCTAGCATTGTGATATAAAGGCGCCAGGGCGACTTTTTCAAATTCTGGCGATCCTTCCGAACGTGTAATAAACTGAAACTCTTAAATTCTTTGTCCTCCATCGGTGTTTTATATAAAGTAGTAGTATATAGTGCACTTTTAAGAAACCTCATCCAACATATTTGCTACCAATTTACTTTTCCTCCGTTAGTGTTACTGTTTATGTGTTTTTCGATTACGTACTGTAGATTTTTTGTTGAAATGAAATCCTCTAGTTTCATTTCGTGTAAAATGAATTTATTATGTTGTCTATATCCTTTTATGACATCATGATAATTCTGTGGTGTGTATAGGAAATTATTTTTTCGTAATGCCTGACACCTGTCTATAAAAATTCGACTTACACCACTTTCATAATCGATGGTTACGCAATTCCTTTTACCGGCCAATTTTAAATTGGACAAGGAATGGACATTTTTTAAGAAATTTGATACTAACTAATTGTAAATAAAAAGTTTACACCGAATTAAGCATAGATAACGAGATATGTCTTTTTTTTTTAAATGGGCTTATTTACACTTTCAAAATAAACGATCCAGTTATCAATAATTTTCTGCACTGTAGAATGAAAATGGATTATTACTTCCTATTATTTTAGCAATTTGTCTGAACGATTTGCCTTTACAGTGCAATTTTACTGCAATTTTTCGTACAGAAATATCGGTCCCTGATCTGTTGGAAGCCATGGTGTCCTAATTTTTACTAATAAACAATGGCAAATGACGATTAAGCGTAACGCAGCAACGCAGTAACTGGACATAGAGATGGCTGAAATAATGTCGAATGGAAAAAATGCATTACAAATTTTACAAAACTCGTTTCTTTTTCTTTTATATTACTAAACTAAATGTAAGCTCAATTTTGTGACGGCAAGATAAGATGTTTCTACGTTTAGTGTTAAATATAGGTAAACAGTTCATTTTATTAAAATTTTGTTCAAAGGATTACCCGTTGAAATATCCAAATAAACAATATATTACGTTTTCATTTTTGAAAATGCCTGTTTTTGTTTATTTTCTCGTTAATCATCATTACCAACATAGGTGTGTACGCTCAATTTTGTAAGTAACCGTAGCAGGCACTTTTTCGTGAATTTTTCGTGAATTCATTCGGTAAAATCGCAATAAATCGAAAATCACTTCGTTTTTCTCAACAAAGCTCTCTTTTATTTTATACTTAAACATATGCTCTATGAATATTTAGAGAAAAAAAAAAAAAAAAAAAATAAATATATATATATATTTCGATGGTATTATTTTTTATCGTATTTATTTGATAATATCCACTCTCCAGCACAAGTCTATTAAATACGTACTCTTACGTGATTCGTGATCCAGTGACGCTACGAAATACGTAAAAGTACGTTTCCCGCATGCAATGTGTTGAAACTGCGCTGTTCGAAGAGAATTAAAGCTTCAGAATTAGAGCAACTATTGACTCTGACTTTTTCTCCAGAAATATGATACCTATAGTGGATCCAAAAAGTATTCGTACACTATATATTAGAAGGAGATTCACCTAATCCTAAAATTCTGATTTCAATGAAACTTTGTATGTATATAGAGCATAATATAGAGCATAAATCCTGCAAGGAGCGGTTTTTTGATCGACAGTAAACCTTATAGTGGAAGTGAAAGCGACCCCTAAAGCTTCTGCGATTTTTTATGCTCTGAACACAGGTTCCTCTGGAATCTTTTTTTTATATGGCAAAGCGATAAAACATTAAAAACTAAGATTTTTTTATCTGGAAGGTTTTACTTTATCACGCATTAATACAAAATTATGTTTAAAAAATGAAAAAAAAACAAAAACAAAAGAACAAAAAAAAAAGAAAGCACTGAAACTTTAACGTTGATTTCGTTGATTAAAAAAATGGTATTTAGTTGTAAAATAAGAAATTAATTAATACATATACTACTATACCCCTATATATCCGTAAAGATTTATTAAAAACAGTAATTGAAATCAGAATATTAAAGTTAAATGAATTTATTTGTAATACAGTGTACGAATACTTTTCGGATCCACTGTATATACTACTGCAATCGAAATCGTCGAAGTTTCGAGCAAGATTTATAGCCCGTGTCCTCTCGCTCACTCGGAATCTGTCCCGCTCGCACAACAGAAGTTCTTTGTTATAACTGTGCTTGTCCCCCGAATAGGCCACTTATAACCAGACCATAATATAGTATCCACCGAAAACAAGTGAACGCTCGTCTGTTCCATAGCGTTAAAGCATACGATTTGAAATCTCGACAGTTGAAGCGGGGTAACCTTGATTTCGTCGCGTGTTTTGGTTTTTCGGTAACATTTGATACCTATATTTACGATCACGCCATACTTTCGGGGGGCGGGCTGTATGTTTTCTTTCCTTCGTTTCTTCCAAATGCGTCGCAGATGCACATATACACACGTTATGTATACACACACAAACACACACACACAGAACATACACCAAGTCGTCAAGGAACAGTGTGGCAAAGGTGTGAGCTTCCGTTTCAAATGGCTTCGACCAACCGTCGCGAGCGGATCGAAAACTTGTCTTGGCCATCGCGAGTCTATGTCGGGGTGTAAACTGTTGAATGTTAATAAATGTTTGATATTTTTTTATAAACGCACCGGCTATCTTTGTAAATATTGTTTCCGTTAGTGAAAATAAAGTGCAAAAAGTAAAATGTTGTAATAAGAATGCACGAGCGATGAAGAGAGGAAGCAACATAATTTTACTTGCAGGATGTTGAAGGTAATGTTTGTTGTATATTTAGTTTGTTCATTCTGACAAAATTAAAATTAATTACCAGATATAACTCTTTAATAATTAGTAGGATATATAAAAGTTTAACATTATTATGTGCCTTAATTATACAGCCAAATATTATCACAACTTGTCAATAGCGGTTAAGCGTAACTACGGTTTTGTTTCACCGAAGAGACAGACAAGCGTCGGCCATATTACGGCAAAATGCTGTGCGACGCATTTTTCGGTGAATGTTTCTTCTGTTTGGATGAAAATCGAAAACCGCTTTGACGTTTCCACCGAATAACAACTTCCTCAGAAATGTGTATAAAATCCGGCACTATATAGCAAATTCACGTTAGATGAGTAAAATTTAAAAAAAATATAAAAATAGCATAATAATATGTAGTGCATAGGAACCTACATTAATCAGCACTTCCTTAAGGAAGTTTAATTGTTTTTTTCAATTGTTTTTTTATAATCACTTAAAGCTTTAACATTTTTGTAATCATCAGACAAACTAATTTTTTGACATCAGTACAAACCGATGTACTCGGGGATGTCTGATTACGAACGTAAAAACCTATGTTAATTATAACAAAGTGGTACTAAAAATGGAATATTATGGTATTAAACTTTGTTAGTTTGTTATTTTAGTATTGAAAAATCCCATATCTCTTTGCCCGATCAGTTAAATATGTGTTTTAACTCAATCAATTGAATGTAGGGTTATTTTAGTATTCGAATAATAATGTTGCGAATACAGGAGTTTTTGATATATCACTGCGCTTCTGTAAATGATACTTCTTGCTAGTCTATTTTCTATTGTTATATGTATAAATATTTGATTTTCAATGTAACTGTTACATCGAAACTTATTTTAAACTTATTGAAAATTATTTTGTTTAATTAACATATTACATTTTGCTGTTACAGGTAAGTCCCAGCAAAGTTTCATGGTACTGGGATTTTTTAATCAACGCGGGTGGGTGAGTACCTACGTAAAAACAATAAATAAAGCATTGCTAATAATACAAGTAAAGTCTTCTGATAACAAAATGTCTATTATAAAAAAATGTAGTCAGCATTTTTTCCTTCACTGCTCGCTGTCGACCTTAGAAAAAGACAGCGAAGGAAGGAGAGAAGGCGGGCGAGTAGATGAAAGAGAATGTAGGTAGCGAATGAGAATAGACGTAGTTTAAATAAAGTGATTTTATATGCATGCGTAAAATAAAAGCGCCGACGACCGGGTCTGCGATGCGACGTAATTCGGCGAATTGCGTTGCGATTATTGGCCTTCGGCGAAACTTCGTGAAATCCGTTAGGATTGGTGTTGTATGTGTGGATACAATTACCATCCCTCTTCGAGGGGCGACGAATCGGACAAAGTTCTCGAGTTCGCATCCCGATCGGCGATTAATTTAATAAAGATTCTCTAGATATCAAAAAGTATTATTATGCCTAAACCCATAACTAACGCTATAGTTATGAAGCAATAATAAGGGAATTAAACTTTATTTGTTGTTTATTTCTTGATTTACAAAGATTAAATGTATTTGGTAATAAAGTACAGAAATCATCAGTTAGTAGAAATTGTACAGTTGGTATGGAACATTATTGTAATGAATGAAACAGTTAATACAATAGAAACCATTATTATTTTCGGCCGGTTGTAATCGTCGTGGAATAGATCTTACTACATTAAAACAAAATTCTTGATATGTTCTATTCTTCTTGTAAACCGGCTCTTACGTTTTACTTATTAGTAACATTATAGGTTCTAACTTTTTCCTCTAGTTGTAGCCACAATTATACTAATAATAATTTTTTAGTATAAGCTTTTAATTGAAATTCTAAAATAGCTAATATTTCACGTTAATTAGATAATATTCTGTCTCATTCATAATTAAAAGTTTTTCATAGTCCAATAAAAATGTTTTCAATTCTTCTGAAAGTTGAATTTTCTGATCAGTTAAGGAGTCTTTTAAAAGGTCACGATAATCCATTTGATAATTATAATAGTATCTGACGAATTCTTGTTAATCCTTGAAAAATAATTTTGATATGTCGATAAAAATTCTTTAATAGATATAATAAATTGAAAAATTCTTTAATTGTGATTATATATTCTTGTATATTTAAATATATTCATTAGTTTATATAACTGATCTATAAAATTTTATTTAAGAACATAACATAAAACAAAAATTTGAAAAGAAAAAAATAAATAAATTATATAATTCGAAAAAGGCCAATAATTCTTGCAAAAATGACTAAAAATTTGAGAATTAGAGAAACTACAGTTAAAAATTGCAGATAATTTGATTAATAATTTTACTAATCGATTAACAAAAGTACCCTCCAATTTCATTAATTTTCAATAATTTAGCAATAATTTCTCGTATCGTTTTATAAAATTTATCGTGATCTGACAAGAATGTTCTACAATTTAAAAAAAAAAAAAAAAAAATGTGGTTTCCTGACTTGTAAATAAGTATTTATCAAATTTCAAGGAAAATGTCGTGTATATTTATAAAGATTTTAAATGTTCAATTCTACGATTTTTAAAATATTTATATAATCGTATAAATTCAGACATATTCTTATAATTATTCTTACGTATTACAAAATATATTCGTTTACTTATATAGCTAATTCATAAAATTTGATATTAAGAATATAATTATATTTTAAAAATCTAAAATTTATAAATGAATATAAATCAATAAGAAGACGGACGAAATACTAAGATTTTAAGAAATTATAGAATTAAATAATTCAAGCTAATTTGCTAAATGAAATTAAATGAAAAGATAAAAAGAAAAAAAAAAAAAAAAGAAAGAAAAGAAACATAAACAAAAATTTAACAATGTAAATTTAAACTAAAATATTCTTAGTATTTATAAAATTGATAAATATCTATTTAAAAAAATATTCGTAAAATCAGATTCCAATGCAAATAGCTATCGTAATTAAATATAATATTGCAAGAAGAAAAGTAATAATAATTTATAAACATTTTTTTAAATTTTTCATGATTTTTTAAATAATAAATAAAGAACTTGAAAATAATTTATAAAAAAGGATTTTTTAATCCAATTTTTTGTTGACCAATTTTAAATGTTATCCTAAATGTTATTAACGATAGCCCTAAAACAGCTTCACAAACTGAAAATATTAGACATACTAAAAAAAAAATCATTCGTTAATTTTAATATAATTTATTAAAAGAAAAAATTATTATAACTATCTAAAATTGCAATCCAATTAATATTATGAAAAACCGTTTTCCTAAAGTTAATAATATAAAAAATATTAAAAAAATAAAAATTACATTTGAAATTCTAATGAATTTACATTAAATAGTTTAATAAAACAATAATTTTGTAAATTATAATTATGATAATTCTTTTTAGTCAGAATCTCAGAAAAATATTTATATTACATCTGTAATCCCCAAAATTATTGTTTTATTAAACTATTTTCTGAAATTTCATACTAATAATAAAAACAATAATTTTTATAAATTTTTCATAAACTTCGTTATTAATAACCTTAATTACTACTGTATTATTAAATCATTATAGGTATATATTACCTACCACCTATCCCCCTCCATAGTCGTTAATTGCTAATTCACTCAATATTAACATATTAGTTCATTAATTTCTTAAAATCTTAGTATTCCGCACCTCTTCACCGTACTTCTTATTCTAACCCTCTTCTGCACCTCATCTTGACCTCGTAAATATTTACGTACCAAGTCCTCTGATCGCATTTACGTGTGGGATCTACAGTGATTTCTAAATGTGGTTAATGCTACCATGTTTGTTGCAACAGTGCGTGTAACGTTGAAGTAAAAGAATCGTTTTACTTCGCCGCTATTGTGGAATGATTCTTTACGAAGTTAAATGTTTCCAACCGAATCGAGTGATTTATTTTGGTTACGTGTCAGATATGTCGTATACAGATCCGCTTAAAAGTCTCGGTCTCTAAAAATATGTTCAAAAAAATACAATTCAACAATGTGAATTGACTAGCAAAAGTTATGAACGAAGCATTACGTTTTGCTTAATATAAATCCTTAACAGATTTAGTTTGTCGAATCCCCTCGCCTTTTCGGCATTATCATAGATGACCAATTATTCCACTATTGCCTTGTTTTCATATACATGGTACATACATTTAACATTAGAAACTGAAGCATTTGCCGAAGCTGTTAAATCGAAAATAGCTTTAGACGAGAGTTAAATAATTTAGAAGGAAATATAATTCGATGTAATTCGTTTCTTGCAATCGAACGAGTACAAAACATACGAAGGTTGTTTCTTTTTCTTTCTTTCTTTCTTTCTTTTTTCTTTTCTTTTTTTTTTTCTTTCTTTTTTTCTTTTTTTTTTTTCTTTTTTTTTCTTTTTTTGATAAAAGTAATCAATCTTTGAAGGACCAATCGATTCAGCAATACTGCACGAGTATTGTTCTACAATGTATATTTTGACACTAGCACTACCAGAGAAATCAAAATAACCAATTGGTGATCATTCATAGCAGCCTTATAGATTCACTGTGGTAAAGCTTGCAAAATTTTCTATAATTTTCTGCAGAAGGTATAAATAAAAATTTATTTCCTATATATTCAACATCTTTTCATGTAATTTTTAATTTAATCTCTTTCATGCAAACAAGAATACTATAATCGTCGGTAGTTTTAGTGTTAATATTCCATTACATTGTAATTTATTATTGTAATTTAATTGTTCTAAAATATTTCTTGTAGTGATGATTTCTCCGTATAGATAGTTTAACGTTTATTTACCGATAGTGACGAGTTGATTTTATATTCTGATGAGCTAATGTTGTGCTTCAGAACAATAGAATTTTGCTGATTAAATTTGGGCAAATATTTTCATAGGACAATCCAATATATGTTTTACAATCCGCGACAATACTATATGACGCTACATAAAACCATATAAATCGTTGATATATAGGAAAGAATTTTCCTTACCTTTGTACAAATGTGTTGTTACTGTGTGCTTTAGGGGGACATCTTTTCATGCACCGTTGTTAATTGCAGTGACTGAAAAAAGTATTCTAACATTATATAACTAGAAAATTCACCTAATTCTAACATTCTGATCTCAATGAAAATTTATGCGTATATGAAGCATAATTGTTCCTATATGGTACAACTTTTTTTTTTGGCGAGGGTAGTGTCTTTTAAAAGGTTGAAATCATCCCCCAAAGCTTCAATACTGTTCGTACCTTGAGCGTGCTTGTTCCTGGAAATTTTTTTATGACAGGGTTACAGAGCACTAAAAATTAAACATGTTGTACTTAAACGGTTTTGCTTTATCACGCACCATTACAAAGTTGTGATGAAAAGACGAGAGAAAGCAGTGACATTTGAGCGTGTTCATTCTACCTCCTTAAACTGATATTCCCGTAAACAAAAAATTAATCCATACATATACTGCACTCTACACGCACACAAAGTTTCAATAAGAAAAATAACATTTTATTTTTATTTGATTTAACTGTATATTTCTAAGAATTCGAAATTCCACGAAAATATCGTTGATTGATCGTGACAAAACTATAAAACACATGAACGTTTAAAATTTATTTTTATGATCTATTAGTAATGTGTATTGCCTTCTGTTTCTTATGACTTCAACGATTCTTCGCGGAATAGATTTGTTCAGTTTTTTTTTTTAAAGATATTTTGTTTTATATTTTGTCACATTTCTTCAACACATACTTTTAACTGTTGTACACTATTAAACTGCTTTGCTTTTGAGTAAACTTATCTAGAAAGTATACCCCAACAGTTTTCTTTAGCATTTTAATTAGTATACCTTGCCTTTCCTTTCAAAATAAGCTTGTATTGCTTTCGCAATATTCACGATTAAGTTGTCTTATTGGAAAATGATTGTTTTATTTTAAATGTTTCGCTTTTCTCGCAATGTTGTACATTTTGGTGTACTTTCTTGTTTCTTTTGTGAACAATTCTTACTACTTTTAAATAATTATAAATAACGCGGCTACTTCCTACTAATGTCATCCAAATTGTTCTTATAATAACCTCTACAGGTTTTATCCTTAAAATTTTTCATTGTTAATTTCAGTATCATTTAATATTTCTTCTCGTAGCATTTTAAACATACAAAAGGCATAACGCACGCTGTTATTGCATAATCAATATTAATAGTATCACGCAACTTTCTTGCATCGTACTATAAACACTGTCTATTTAACAGAGACACACAGTCTTGTAGTTTCGTCGCGGCTAATGGAACGTATTTTCATATATAGCTTTGAACTTCCTACAAATATTTTCTATGACGTTGCGTTAAAGATAGTCCCGTTGAAGTAAGGAATAACATATCATATAAGCAGAAATAGAATTTCCTTCCCACAACTTAGATTTGTATAGTTTTTATATAATAGTGTCTTCTAGTATTGTCACGGAGTGTACTTACAGTGAGTCAGAGCCAAAATCGTACACCACACATACGAAGTATGTTTCACCTAGTATAAGAATTTAGGGATGGTTTGAAGTAGTAGCGCAGGAAACGCATCACAGCTAATAAAACTGTATATTGTTAAAGAGTTTACATAAAATATTTTAGAATGATATTTATATTATTTGTTAGTATTTTGTCGGATAACGAGGTCTTTGTTTAACTGCATACAACCGTTTTGACAACAATTTGACAAGTGTTTCTTTGAATTCGAGTGTAATCTGATTTCATTCATCTATTGCAGATTTGTTTTAGGTCATTTATATCTGAAATAGTGTTTTTGAATTCTAATGTTCAAATCGTTCCAAATATTTTCTATCGCATTAAGATCAGATGATTCTGGAGAGATTTCAACGACTTTCGGACTTTCGGAAGAATGTTCTCTGGCTCGTTATTGGCATAAAATTTAAAACAATTCGAAAAATCCCAATTTTTTCTCACCATTTTATAAACTATTCTTTAAAATATTCAAATAAGCATAATTAAATGTACAATTTCAGACTATTATCAATCCACTTCTATGTTTGATTGTGAAAATTAAATTTTTTATTTGAAATCTTTTATTCGGCTGACAACGTACGGTAAGTGTTCCCATCGGAATTAAAAGTATTAAATTCACCTTCGTTGATAAATATTACTTAATTTTCCAGAAATTAAGATCTTTAATTAAATATTAGTTGGCGAAATCCAATCTCCTTTGTTTATTCCTTTTACTTAGAAATGGCTTGTTCCGTGGTGTGCAACCATGAAAATCTTTTCGTTAAACTCTTCTTACCGTCTCAGGATGAACACATCTTTGTAGATTTACTTCTTTGCTCGATCGTAACACAACATATACTAACAAGCCCAGACAGAATGCAATATTCTTCTGCGATAAGATTTTCATTCGTTTTTGAGGATTCGCTATGCAGAAAGACTGCTGTACGATTTTAGCTGGTATATCTTTTACACTATTTCATAATGACTTTTTTTTTTTTTTCTGCATTTAAAAATGCTCGTTGGCCGTGATGTTACCACACAGTAAACATAGATATAATTACAATATATGTTAGTGAGACGTTTTCTTTTTTTTTCTCCCTCTAGCCGTTTTAACAAGGTGATACAATACAGGCTTCATGTGCTTACGTGGCGTACGATTTTGTCTGTGACTGACTGTATGTATAACGGTATAATTACATAAATATATCCTACTGTATTCTAATAATAATAAAGAAGTCATACATAAGAATATCAATCAGAGAATATCCTAGCTGATTACAAGACTGGATATTTATGCAAATTATGTTCTTATAAAATTAATTAAATAGCATTGACCCACGCATTGTGCAATTTTTTTAAATGTTGTTCTCTATCAAAAAGATAGTAATACACCCCCGATTTGATTCATTTTAATGTTAAAATTCAGCCCGAAAAAGAAACCCATTTATCGAAAATTCATTAAACTGCATATCTATCAGAAGAAAAGAAGATTGTTTTAAAAACGATACGACATTTTTTCATACTTAGTCTTTAATTTTTTACCTAGAGCCATTAGTTGACCGCAAAAAGCTATGCAGCAATTTAATCAGAAGCGAATGCTCTCTAAAAGCGTAGAAACCTAAACATCCAATATCGGTTAAGGTCACGATTTAGTATTCGGGCGAACAAAACTATCGGCGGTTTCAATTGTGATGTTCCGGTTCAGAAATTCCAACGAGTTTCACATGCAAATGCGATAAGGCACAGCGTAAATATTTAAGAGTCACTGTGGATGCTTCAACCGTTGAACTTTTTGTCTTCGTCGTTCGATTTCGCCCTATACACACACATCTTAACCCTTAATCCATTAACGACCGACGATGCGTTACAGGGACATTTCATTAGCAACTTTCTCAATCGTTTTATATTACCAAATTTTATTTTTTAACAATGTGGTTAGAAGAGAAGTTTCCAGGAATTTCTTCAATAATTTTGTGTACAATCACAGTGTTAAAAAATGAAATCGAGCAATATAAATTGAATGAACAATAGTATAAATGAGAAATGTTGTACATATTAAGGAAACGTTGACCTTTTAAGGAGACAGAAAAGGGAGTACATGAAATTTATTAAAACTGAATCAACAAACAATCGAAAAAGATTTTTTTGTATATCCGATTCCACAGAACTTTCGGAGAATTGGACAGAACATTTCTTAGAGCTATTTTAAAGAAATAGCTACATTGATACTATAATGGGCACACTGTTACCTTTGGATTACAAACGTCACGTTAGAATCTATCAAATTCGACATCATTTTTTATATTTCTGGAATGTGCAAAGGATTCTGGAAAAATTCAGTGGAATACTTCCAGGAGTGATAAAAAAAAATTGGAACAAATTCAAACAAATTCAAGAAGTCGTATCTGTTATTTTTCGATGCGCCAATAAAAATCATTGCCTTGGTTATCGAAGGCCCAGTGTGTGTCAATATAGTATTAAGTCGGTAAACTTGAACGAAAGCAAAAATTAACAGGTGGTCAACGTCGAAGCTTTTTCGCTTATGAAGTTTTGACTATCAAATAAAATGTACTTGGGCATGTGATGTAGAGGATAAATGTAACAATAATGTAGCACCTGTTCTTTAGCATGTCCCTAATAAAAACTCGAGCCATTTCCTACGCAGAATCTGTCCTTATCTTTCGTCTTTGTTCAATGATCATATTCGAGAGTATGTTTTTTCTGCTTCTGGACCGAATTCTCGTCATCTTAATACGACCTTTACATTGAAAGCGTTAGGATAATTATATGTTTGCGGTTCATATCTTCATAAAGTTTTATAATAATTTTTGCAGTACATGTATGTACGTGAAAATTTTATAACAAATCAAATAAGATTCACATACGTATAGAAGAAACATAAGTGAAGTTAGTGTTTTCGTATAGAAACGTGTACTAATCAGTTAATGACAATGATAATGTATAAGTAAACTTGTACGACGTTTAAATAATAATTGTCGAAGAAATCTGAAGTTATTCAAATCGTGCATTCTAATATAATAAATTTAAGTAGCGCTAATAAAATGACAGCTTTTCTGTAACTAAATTTAAAAAATATGAACGATATGAACAAGCAACGAAACTCTACAAAAATTCTGATCTAAGTATCCTTTTATCTGTACATTTTAAAAACTGCCGTATAGTAAAAATGGCAGTATTCGAATATAATTATTTTCTGTTGGTAATAAATGTTTAAAAATCAACATTCGATAATATAATAATCCTTGCACTATTGAGAGCAGGGAACTCGATGCTGGAATCATTTTTGACTCTTATCGATATTTCACAAAGTATATGAAAATCGCTCGAGCTCAATACCCCCTCATCGACGTAATGTTACTAATAAGTCGGTTTTAGATTAGTATCCGATTTTTGATAAATGTTTCATAAAAAATAGTAACCCTCCTAAATTAAATAAATTATGACAAAACTGGTATTGATTGTACATTTATATATTATTAGATGTATTACTATCAAATTTTATCAAGATTCATAATCAATATTACTAAATATATATGATGACGTAGTACCATGGTGTTTCGTGATGGTTTTCCGTTGTTGTCTGTCGTCTTCTCTAAATTGGACAACAAGTCATTGCTCGTTTATTGGTAACACAGTTTGTTTTGTCGGTAAAACGTGAACGATATAAAAAAAAATATATATATAAATCAAATATATAATATATAAACAATCAAAATGAAGTTTAAAATAAAGTAAACGTTTTATAGAATTGAAGAACCGATCTTCTTTCCTTAGAGCATTAGATGAAAGTGATTCGCATTGTTCGTTGTGTGATGTCGATGGGTAAAGATCAAAATACAGGATGATTAAATAATTCTCCCTTATTAAATACAAAAATGATATATATTTATTTATTTAAAGATTATCGATGATTAAAAAGTATTTGATACACGTGATTGAATTGTTTGTTAACGCCCTTTCTTGTTTTCTCCCTTTCCCTCTCATTCTGTACGTCATCTAACATACAATTCTCTCTAACGACTGAGCCTTCGCTGGTCATTTCAAATATTTCTCCTTATACCACATTCGCCACCGGGGGGTTCGTCTTTCCTTTCATACCAACTATTTAAAAAATCATTCCCTAATTCTACATACAATTAAATCACATTCTTTCCACTACGCATTCATACGAGATAACCATTTCATATTCACGCTAAACGCTGTCAATCGTAACCTCACATTTGCTCGATTTAAAAACAACCTCACATTGTGTCCAGTGTTGCTGGGTTAAAATCTTGGCTTCAAGCCAAACTGTACAAAATAAGGTTCAGAAAAGAAGTCAGATTTAGGCAGAATATATACTGTCTATCAAATGGAAATAATCAAGTTCGATCTTTCTTTTTATTGTTGGTACCTCATTTAATGACTAAAATGGATCAGACAACTATTTCTATAGAGTAATAAGTGTACCCAGAAATGTACTTTTTCTTGTAGTACATACACAATCTACATTTAAATTAATTATATAAGTAGGCGGGTTATTTGTATTAAAACTTCTTTAATGCAATATAAGTTTATTTAGCCTTATTGATAGTTATATTATATCCACTTTTTTGGCATATCTAAAGCCTGTAATTTTTATTATAGATCTGAATCCTTTTAATAATATATTTATAATAATATTTAAAACTAAATTTGTATTAAAATAAGTGCAGTAATTAAAATTAAATCAATAATAGACTGTTTATTTGAAAATGATTAATTCCATGTGACTGGTTTGTCGATGGTATTCTACTTCAATGTTTCCTGAGACCTTCTCGTGATTCGTCAAATTACTCAGTAAGTTTTGGTATGATTACCCGGTGACATAACTTGTAGAATGCTTGAGTACCGTATTAAAAATTTGTAATAAAAAATTGCTCATACCAGCATACGATAAATTTTACATCCTTTTACTGTAATTTTCATAGAACACCAGATATTTATTAGTTACTGATATTGATGATGCCTGTTAACTAAAATTTTTGTTCCTTTCCTTTTTTCCTCTTCATTTGTGCTCTCTCTATCATACAATGATATTCGACACCGATTATGAATATAATTGGCTCAAGTGTGAGTACACCCAGCGGTGCGTCACATGTAGTTTCTTACAATTAGTCACGAAATCGGAACGGCAATTGTAACAAGTGTAATACCTTGAAATTCTTTCTTGTTCTTCTGATGTGTCCCACAGTTGTACGGCTAATTTTATTGGAATGCCTTTTTAGTCGTTGCGTTATTAAAAAAAAAAAAAGTATTATTTTATTAGTTTCCACAAATTTATTTTTGTTTCGAAGTAATTTAGATCGAAAGTTAAAACAATTTTGTACAAATATAAGGAACTCATGATAGATAATTTATAGTCATTTAATGATACGGTGATTCGCAAGCTTCTTTATACATTATTATGTAACATGTTTCTGTTTCAAAACATACGGTCAGATCTTTTGTCTTAGCGAGGTGGTACACTCGAGCATTTACGAAGTTAAAGTTATACCCAAGTCAACTGACACGTTTGTTTTAAAGAAAAAAAATTAGATTTTTATTTAAGGTTTTAGGTAAATACGAGCACTCATCTAAGTTCGATTATTCATTAATTAATATTTGATTTCTTGATAATCTTTTATTTTTAGTACTGGTTCAATTCGCATTAAGATACTGCTAATTACCTTCTCTTTATTCTCTTTCATTACTTGTATATTTTATTTGAACATTTATTCACGATTCGATAGTAATTGTGCTATCGATATTACAATCTGCGATTACATTTTTCTTCATATTCCTCATCATAAATGTTTAACATTATTAAAGTATTTTACTATGATGATACAGTGCAACAGGTGTTTCAGTTATATTTTAATTTGAGAAATGTAAGAAATATCGCGATACTTGAAGTCCCGCGGCAGGAATGCGAGAAATGTGGAAGGGATACGCCTATTCTCACGTACACATTCAATTCTAGTTCGCTATTCGTCGCGGTAGTTACGAAAGAAAGAAAGGTAC